>JAVJIF010019091.1:0-97975 GCA_038442645.1 Agave tequilana | reverse complement strand
AGGGCTGGCTTCTGCTCTGAAGCCTTGGCTACGGAGATCTTTCTGTGCTTCCGAGTGTGGAGCATTGGACTACCCTCCAAGAGCAATTCTTCAAATTTTTCTTAGTCGAAATGAATGACCAAGTTTTCGAACATAACAGGCTCAAGACTCTGATCGTTGCATTGCGACACTGCCTTCTTGTTGCGCCAGAAGACTGATTTCTCTAGTGGAGTCGCCATCTTGTTTTCCATTGAAAATTGCTTATCAATGAGAAAACTTCCAAAAAGAGATCGAGGAGCGAAATTACAAGTAATAAAGATTGAAATTACAAGTAAATCTCGTATGAGATTTCTGAAAAAATGTGCTGGTAGGAATCTGATCAGCGCGCGATCACTTTATTCCTTTGACGATGCAATCGATCAGTGGTCAAACTGCTCCTAATAGGACTTCCTTCTCGATTGGTTCAGGGAATCGGAGAAAGAAGATCCGTGAGCCCTTTTGCTAGGAATTCTGCTCTTTTGAGTCAATCTTTCCTCTCTGTCCGTGCGTCCTCTATTTTTTTCCTTTTGTTTTCATGTCTCCGTGTGTCCGCCCCCCATAATCAGCAAGGGGCCTATTTATAGCCAATGTGGGGTTTAACCGTCCCCTTGAATTCAGCAAGGCTGAATCAGCCATCAGCTTCGCGCGAGTCTCGCAAATGACCTTGCCACGAAGCTCTTTGAGAGTTTCTAGCAAAGCTAGAGGGCATGTGCGAACGTCCTCCTGCAGTTATGGATGAATTGTCTCCACTTAATGTGGGACAAAGTGGGCGGGTGTAACCGCTTACTTAAAGTGGCGTTAATCCCATTAAATTAGTGGGGCTCACTCATTAATCCCGTGTGAGATTTTGAAATGGTCAATTTGATGACCTGGCAAAGCCCATTACAGAGCTAGATCATGTGGAGCTAGATCATGCGAAGTTGGATCCTGCGAAGCTGAATCTTGCGGAACTAGCTTAGGCGAAGATAGATTATGTGAAGCTAGCTCATGCGATGCTAAGACTTAGCTCATAGTTTCAGGCGAAGTTAGCTTCAGAGCCTTGTACGAAGCTGAGACTCTGCTCATAGCAGAGTTATAGCTCAGCTAGGGTATAAGGCTCCTGGCGCGAAGCTCCCAAATCAGCCCTTGGCGGGGCTAAATGGAAAGCCTCAGGCTAAGCTGTTAGTTCCATGCGAAGCTATACGAAGCTTATCTTGGGATTATACCAGGCTAAGTATAGCATCTTAGGCCTGCTTAGGTTTCTTCAAAGGCAACTTTGGCTTACTATCTGCTTTACTGGATTAGTAATGCCCATGTTGCTGCCTTGTCTCTGGTCATCAGTTTGCCTTTGACTTATCTTTTTTAGATGTCAATAAGTTAGAGGTTGTTTAGACCGGCTAAAGATGAATGCGGGAGTTCTGTCTTTTTCGAGTGTTAACAATTCAGCAAGTTTAAAAGGAGTTTTTGAGCAAAAAAGTTTTACCTTTTATTTGTTTTTAAAGTGTTGGAAAAATCAAAGAAAAGAGAGTCTTTGGAAATTGGTTTTGATCTTTCTTTACAAATCTATTTGGTGTTTTTCTCAAGTGTATTTCTTTGTTATTCTCTTTTCCAAGCACTTTATTTTCTCACACTTGAGCTATCATCTCTAATCTTATTTATAGGGTCTTGTTTTTTTGAAAAAAATTGTTTGCGGTCTATGGTGATCACCAAGTGTTTGTGATCATTGGATCACCAAGATTGTAATCTTTTCTTTACTTTAGCTTTATGCCTATCCCTCTTGTGTAAAGGTGATTGTGTTTGAGCTTTGACTTTGTGCCTATCCCTTTTGTGTAGAGGTGATTGTGTTTTGGCATTGTGCCTATCCTCTTGTGTAGAGGTGATTGTGTTTGAGCCTTGGCTTTGTGCCTATTCCTCTTGTGTAGAGGTCATTATGTTTTGGCTTTGTGCCTATCCCTCTTGTGTAGAGGTGATTGTATTTGAGAGAGGAGTAGTGTAGTCCAAGTATAGAGTTGTAATTCCTCAGTGGAGGTCCCTTTGTGGAAGGTCCTATGTGGACGTAGTGAAAATCTTTCATGTGAAGGTGAGGACATAGAGCAGTGGCTCGAACCTCGAAAATATCTTTTTGTTTGCATTTGATCCACTATTTCTTAACTCATCTCTCTTATATCTTACATTACTTTATACTGTTCATATTCATATGGTAGATATTGTTTTGTGTGTGCCCACACTTGTGTTGAACCAAGAGAGTTCTAATAGCACCTCAACTCTTAATCTAGAGGATCTAGAGGAGTAGTTCTAGAGCCCTTCATGAGAAATTTGGACTCACTCTTAGTAGTTACACGTTGTGTGTTAGTAATTAGGTTTTCAATTCTGCATCATTTGCATTAGATTAGATAGTAGACCTATTCACCCCTGGGTTTATTTCAAATAGTTCCAGCATAAATAAGTATAGGATGCCTGCAAAGAGGGTCAGTGTTCATAATAGATATAGAAAACATGGATAAACAAGAAATAGAACAAATAATTAAAAAAATACCTATGAATAGTATTGGTGACCCGTCTCCTATGGTATCCAGTGAAATATCTGATACTATGATATTGCAAATCTCCAACCTGGATATACAAACTCAAGATCATCAGAAAGCGACCTAGTGAGTGGTAAAATGAAGAAAGCAGTAATATATATTATAGTAATATAATCACAATAATAATATATAATACATGTTTAAATTCCAGTGATGCATTATAATGATAATAATAATCGGGTGAAATAGACAAGTGTCATATTTTAACACCACCAATACCTAGCATGTTATAATCGGGTTATTATCACATAGTATCCTGTTTTAAGTAACTACTATCAGCCTATATGTCCGGGCTATAAACAATAATAATAGGTAGTCACTTTAGGAATTATGTTATTATAGTCAATAGAATCATACCATTATATATTATTCTCAATATCCGTGATATGATACAATATTCCATGTTTTTAATTACATCAGTGTGCATAAGTAACATGTAGCCAGTTTAATTACTTTATTTCTTGTTTAATCTAATAATACCAGTAGCATAATGGTGACATGATGAATTGAATATGTAGATATGACGTATGCATAATAATCATACTATGGTATTGTGATGATACAGTAACAATGTCTATAGGTATACATGAAGCAGAATATATGGAATGCAGAATATACGTGTATATGAGTAGTGTATCACCACATGAATGGTAACAAATATCAAAAAGTGTAACAAGGTATACAGGTGACATATATATTGGACAAAATATCAGAAATAGTAACAAGTACAACTAAATAGTAATATACATGTATCAGGCAAATCAAGTTATTTATACAATAATAACAATCAGTTCCGCTTGTTATTTTAATCCATCTCTCTCTAGTGTCCCATACCACTGTAGTTTATATCGCAGCCTGCACTTTGGAAGAACCCATCCGAACGTTGAATATGGTACCATAATCCGAACGAGAGAGTTACCAAATAACAAGCATTCCTGACGTCACTATTGTTTATACCATTTTATTATTTATTTTGAAACCCAATGGTCAAGGAGTTCTAATCGGGAAGGGTATCCTATGCATACCGGGATCACAGCCCTAAACGGACCCCTAGCATGTTGAGGCCAGGGCCCTCCGCTAAGAATTTAAGATGAAATAAATTTATTTAATAGGGGGTTTTATGCTAAATTCCTTTATAATGAATCGAGTTGGGTTGTTACTGGGTCGGGTTCAGATCCATAACCCGTACCCATTGTCGAGTAATAGGGTGAGTGGGTGTCTGGGTTTGAGTTTATGTTTAACGGGTTTGGGTTTCATAGGTTATTGGGTTCATACCAATTAGAGAAAGAGAGAGAGCGAGAGAGGAAGGAGAGAGCAGCGGGGAGGGGGTAGGTGGCAGCAGGCCCGGCCTGGCCTCACCGGCGGCGACCCCACTTCACCAGTGGTGATGCCATAGAAAGAGAGAGAGGGATAGAAAGAGATGGAGAGAGAGAGGAAAGAAGTGGAGAAAGCGAAGAAGAGACAGGAAGAAGAAGAAGAAGAAGAAAAAGGAGAGGAGAGAAAAAAGGAAGAGGGGTGGCGGCCCAGGCTGAGTGGCACGGTGGCACAATGGCCACCGGGTGCACACCGGCCTATCGATGGCAACGGTAGCAAGGTCGCCGACGGGTCTGGCCCCCACCTTGGAACATAGAGAAAGAGAGTGAGGGAGAGAGACAGTGAGAGAGAGGAGGATTTAAGAGAGAGAGAGAGAAAGAAAGAGAGAGTTTATTAGAGGGAGAGACAGAGGGGATTAAGAGGGGGAAGAGATGGTTGGGTTAAGTCAGTGGAAAAGACTTGGGAGGAAGAAAGAAGAAAGAAGAAAGGAAAAAGTAGTTTAAAAATTAATTAATTAATATTATTTTAATAAGTCAAAATTTTACGAGTTCTGAACAGTTCCCAAAAATTCTGTAAAATAGAGAATATTATCTTGAGAAATAATATATAATCAGATTAAAGAAATTTTATCTAGTTTGCAAATTAAAAATCCTGAAATGTATCGTTGATATTGGGCGACACTAGCTTGGCCGGATTTCTCGTAAATTCAGAAAAAATTATCAAAAATGCTTGAAAAAAAAATATATTTTAAAGAATAATTTAGAAGCAAATTCTCAAAATTCAATTCAAATTGTAAATTAAAAATCTTAGAGCCGATTGTCGGTATCGATCGACACCGAATTCAAATATTTTTCAAAATAATCCAGAAAAATTTCAGAAAATCTGAAAAATCTAGAATATTAGAAAATAATATTTAAAACTAAATTGACTCAATCTGACTATTAAAAAGGTCAAATCAATTTTGTACACTGTATCGAGTACTGATACTGTGATACATACATCAAGGATCAGGGGGTTACAACCACCAATCACCGCCATCATCCTCATCTCCACCAAGCCTACCACCTTAACCACCTACCCACCAACTCCTCTTCTTCCTCTCAACCAATTTCACCAATACCACCATCTTCTTCCTTCAATCATCACCACCATCACCCCATCCCCACCACCAACCTCCCCTCACCTCCCCTCCTCCCTGTCGGCCTGCGTGCCGCCGCCGGTGGATGGCCAGGTCTGGCCGTGAGCTAGGTAGGCCACGGCCTCCAGGACGTGGCTACTGTTGTTCTCCCTTCCTCTTTGTTTCTCTCTGTTGCTACTCTCTCTCTCTCTCTCTCTCTCTCGCAATTCACACTCTCTAATTATTTCTCTCCTCTCTCCTCTCTATTATTCTCACTCTCTATAAAAAATTTTTTTTTTATTATATTGAGCATGTGCATGTTAAATTGGATTTCTGAAATTGTCAGCATTTTTTGAAGATTTATAGGCGAGAGTTCTCGTCTCATTATTGGGTTTCCCTGCTTCGATGGGCTGAGTTGTATTTTGAGAGATTTATATATTTTATTTTTCCATGTTGTAAATTGTATTTTGTGAACCGTTCACTTGTATTTGTATGTGGCCGAGTGTCTAAGACTGTACATATATTATGCCTGTGACAAATGCTTGTACTAGAGTAGTTTACTTCTTGTACATATGTCATACCTGTGATATTGTGGTGCATTATACATTCTAACATATAAGTATAATTACAAAGTTATCACCAGATGTGACACAATATTACAAGAATATTACATCACCAATAGGCATAAATGTGAGAATAAAGGGATATACAATCATAAACTATACAAATGAGGGCTCAGAGTCATAACAGGAAAACTTTGGAGCCTAGTAAGGGGGCCTAGAAGGATAGAGCTTCAGATGGTCTTCCGCTGATCCACTACGTTTTCGCTGCGCCACTCTGATCAACAAGATGAATTCACCAGCTCCAAGCTTTGAGACCTGGACATGAGGATCCAGGGGAGTCAAAACTCCCCAATGAGTGTTGTTGCGAATGCCAAATGGGGTTCATGGTCGGCACACGTGCATCGATACATCCAAGTTAAAAGACATGCAATGAAAATCGCGTCAGGAGCACAGGCATACTATATATGAATGAGATATCTAATGATGAGTGGTAGTCAGGGATCAGTATGAAATGAGGAGTGATCAAGTTAGGAGACCAGAGGAGTAATACACAGGTAGTAAACTAGAAACATAATAATGATTAACAAAAACCAGAAAATCCAAAGTAAAACCCGATGAAAAAAATATGGCATAACAAGTGGTATAACCAAGTTTACAAAGTAACACAATAACTTATTATCTTGACATCTTATTATTATTACTCGTCCAACTCATATATCTAGGTATGTGTCTTGGTGTACATCTCAATACACATACATTCATATAAAAGCAAGTCGAGAGTGGTTATTGAAAGCTGATGAAGAACTAATAGCCCATATTTATAGTGGTTCCTGACCGCCCGGGACCTACTGATCCCACACCGGCACTTACGATTTGGGATGCTCATTACCCACCTCCTCAAACAACTAAAATTTGATCTTTCTGCTGAACAATCCATCAACTGTCTGTTGATATTAACAGCACTGTCCTAAAGAGGATGTGTGCTAGGGAGCGTGCTCCTACTCCTCAGCCCTTTTCTATCATTCTTGCTATTGCCCCTGGATCTTCTTCAGCCTCTTCAGCCTCCATTGATCCATACACAGCTCTCTCTGCTAAGGTTAGGGAGGTTGATCTGAAAATGACCGCAAATTTTTAAAGGATGGAGCACATAGTTGATAATGACCTGTAGTACATCAACGCTTCTATTTTCTATCTCCAGACTTGTGTCGATGAGACTTACAGTAGGAATGCTTAGCCGATTCCACTTCTGAGAGGCCACTCGCAGCCCCTTCCTACATCGGGTCCTCTGCTTGACACTTGCGTACCTCCTCCAGCTCCTTCTGAAGATCCAGACTTTCAAGAAGAGTGACCCCTTTTCTATTGATGACAAAAAGGGGAGAGAGATTCTGTGGAGTTATCGGGGTGTTTTACTTTCATGACTTTATTTATGTACTTTTTATGTGGACAAGTAGTATTTGGAGTTTTGGACATGTGTAGTACATTGTAGTACTTATTTTGTGCTATGAAACTTGTTTTAAGGTTGGTATGAACCCCTGTATGGACAAATTTCTCTTGTGATATCAATATTGTCTTTTGAAGTTATGTATGTCTTTATGGTTGATTTTCGTTACATATCTTCTATATGTGGTATGTGGTGTGTTTGTAATTATTATGTATACTTTGTAAACCAACAATTTACCACTTGATTTGGAGGTTGAAGGATATTGGTTGGTTAGAGGAAACCGTTTGTGCATACACATTGAAATTATGTATTCTTGGTATACATAGATGAGTTGCATAGAGCTTGATTGATATATGTAGACTGTCTAAAAATCACTGAGGATAAGTCATCAGAAAGCAAAGTCCAAACTTCAGACGCAAGGCAGCACAACCACTAGCGCAACACCAAGACGCAAGGGTCGAAACACACGTCTCTACTTCATCGCAATGGTCAGGACGCAGAGCTTGAAAGCCGCGCCTCAGCATCATTACAGTACCAAGATGCAAGGGTTGAAACCCGTGTCTCTGCTTCACTACAATGGCCAAGACGCAATGGCCAAGAAAGTCGCGGCCCAGCATCACTGCAGCTCCAAGACGCAAGGGTCGAAACCCACGCCTCTGCTTCACTACAATGGCCAAGATGGGGAGCTTCAAAGCCGCGTCTCAGTCATCCATGCAATACCTAGACGTAGAGCCCGAAGCCCGCGTCTTACATAAAGCTTAACGCAAAACTTGAAGTTCGCATTTCTCAAGCGTTACCTCAACGGCAAAACGCGAGGCTCAAGCCCGTGTCTCGGTTAAAACTACCCTCATTATTGGGTCAATTACTGCCCACGTAACGAGGGAGTTAACCCCCATTATGGATGGTTTTTAGGGAACAATTTTGCCCCTGAAACCCCTATAAATAACTCAGTTCGCTACTGAAGAGGGGTCAATTTTGGAGAATCTTGATCAGAGCTTCTAGCTAAGAAATACTTAAGAGTTCAACTCTTCTAACAACTTGTTGAGTACAAGTTTGTTCTTGCCTCACGTCTCTTTGAGATTTTATTGGGCAGGAGCTATGTTACTCCGTTCATAGTCCGAAGAGAAGATTCCCAGAAGACTGTGACGCTCACTCGGTCAACGAAAAATAAGATTCACTTTCCACCGCCACATCAAGAACCCAGCATTAAACAAAGAGAAGATTTGAGCTTGAATATCTTCTCTCTCTTGTAATCGAAAGTTTTGATTGTTGTTGTAACTTTCTTTATAGTCAAAAAAGAATTTACATGCCCTCAAAATTTTTCCATCAAACAAGAGATGGCAACTCTGCTAGGGACTAGTTTCTCTACTATGAGCAAGTCGTGGCACAAGGTGACGTCACTTGCATGGGAAGAATGATCGAATCGCTTGTCGTAGAATTTGACTAGGCAAAGTATGAAAAGTTCCTCTCTTCTGGCTCCAAGAGCCCTAAGGCGCGGCAGTACCACAAGTCTCTTTAGAGATTCGCTTTCAGGTCCCTTCGAAGGCTTCCCCAAATGTGGTCGGTGCAGAGAACATCGTGGCCGGATGTATCACATGTAAGGCCCGCGTCAACATGTCCCACGAGACCCGCGAGGTCAATGTTGTTGACGGTCGGCTCGCTCACGCCCATCCTCTTCCTCAACTCTAGGTTATTAGGGGTTTCCAACAACCCGTACGGCGTAATCAGAACGCAGAACGTCAACAGAGACGACACGAGCGTCAACTACAGACACAAGAAGCTGGAACAACTATCTATCCAACAGATACAGAACGTAAGGCTCAAGCCCCGTCTCTTCTGAGCCACATTAGACGCGCCAAGTCCGCGTTTGGAGACCTAAACACGAAGCTCAAAAGGCTTGCATTTCTAAAGCTTCACTTCCTAAACGCGATATTCAGTCGTGTGAGGTCCGTGCCTCTTCTCAGAGACACGAGACCCGTGTCTCTACAACCAAACGCGGGACTCAGAAGGTCCGTATGTCTCAAGTGTCGCTAGCCCAATGCGACAATCAGCAACGCGAGGTCCACGTCTCTTCTCAGCAGAGGCGTGAGACTCGCGTTTTAAAACCAAAATCTGACAGCCGCGTCTGTTCTACAGAATGTGAGCTCCGTATTTATGAACCCTGTGTTTCAGAGTTGCGACGCAAGGATGGCTCTCAAAAGCTGAAAAGCCCTCGAAAACCCGAGGCTAATCCCTTTGATCCCCTTCCGACAGATTTAAGAGATTACTTGATAAAAAAAAGGAGTGCTAATCAGATCGGTCCATCCTATTGCTGTGAATGGCTCATCACAGCAATGCTCTCTGAATGTGGCTACAACTCACATCTGAGCAAGCAGTTGGTATTCAAACGATTAACTTTAACCTCCCGATCAGCCAAAAGGTGTCATTCTCACAGAAGGGGAACCTTCTCTGACACGGAGTACCCCGAAGTCATTGCAAACATGGCAGGTCCAAGCATTACGCCAGGCGGAAGTAGGGAAAACAACCGGCAGTCAGCTCTGATGAGTCTGATATGGAACTAGAAGGAGTGTACCGACATACTCATACCCGGACTGGTGCGATAGCCCCGGTTGACGACATTGAAGTAAGTGAATCACACTCTGCCATCGCAGAATCACATTCCTCGTACTCTTCTATGGAGAAGGAAGCCTGTATGGTGAGGAAATGACCAGGCATTTAGAACAGTAAGCCCAGGTCGAGAGTGAACAATTCGATATGATTCACGCCCAACAAGAATCTATCGATACCCTCAAGCATATGCTTGAACAATTACTCGAAAATAAGAAGAAGTTGAATGCCAAAACTTCTTCTAAAAAGTCTAAAGGCAAGCAGAAAGAAGGGGATAATTTATCTTTTGTGCATATAGAAGAGGAGAAACAGTCCAACTCTGAGTCATCTAAGTCTTCATCTGAAGAGGGAGGCAATCCAGAGAATGGGGGTACTCATTCTACAGCGTCTGGAAGCCCTTACCAATCAGAAAAGCCTCCAAGAAGTAGGAGTGGTCCGGCCATACCCGACAGAATGGGATCTTGTCTCGTACCCTCCCAAGTTCAAAGCTTCGACTCTATAGGCCTTTGACGGCAAAGGGTCACGACACATCTACTACTTTAAGTCTCAGACAGGGAATGTAGTAGATAACGATGCTATCTTGGCACATTTGTTCATCGATACTCTGAAAGGACTTGCCTTCAAATGGTTCATGAAGCTCCCAGAAGTCTTCATCAAAAACTGGGGTGATTTGGAGAAGCTCTTCTTTACACGCTTCTTCGAAGACGACTCGGAGATTACAATACCAACTCTCCTAGCAACAAAGCAACGAAAGGGAGAGTCAGTGAAAGCATTTGTGGAAAGATTTCAGAATATGGTGCTCTGATATCCTAGCGGTATGTCCCAGGCCACCATGGTGGAAACATACCGTCACAATTTACAAGCTTCACTCCTAGCCCAGATAGGAGTTGCTGAAAGCAGCATCTGGAAGCAGTTGGTCCAGCAAGGTGAACAGGATGAAGAGATTGTCGCCAGGGTCAGGGAAGAAGAAAGCAAGCCTAGACCCGAAAAGTCGATAAGGCGGGTGCCAGAAGTATCTTTCCAATCAAAAAGGAAAGATACATTGGCGATAGAGACGAAATCTTCCGTTAAACCTCAGCCAACCAGAGAGGGTGGTTCTTCAAGTCAGTCGGCGCCAATAGGCAGTACTCCTTCAAGGATGAGCACGTCGATTCATTGTTCAAGCTACTCAACAAGAGTAATAGGTTAAAGCTTCCTGAAGCTAGATGTCCTGAGGAGGTTGGCAAGATCGACAATCCCAACTATTGTCTGTATCATAGGATGCTGGGGCACCCCATCAAGAGCTGTTATATCTTCAAAGATATTCTTCAAGTTCTGATTGATGCGAAAGTACTCAAGCTCCATCCAGAACAGAAGAAAGTGACAGCTAACATGATGTCATTTCTTCAATCTGGAAACTAGCCTCCAACGCCAGGTGGAGTAGTTCCTATCCCGAAAGGGGAACTAAGGATAAACAATACAGACCCGCATCACCAGCAAGAGAAATGTCTTGTACCTATCCCTACACCTCAGGGAGAAATTATGTGGATTCATCCCGACCTTGTGGAAGGCCAACAGTAGACTACTGTTAACAACAGGAAGTCCAGAGGTAAAGCAAAAGCTTCACCTTGCAATGTGGTGTGTGCCTCTTCACGGGAAGCAGAAACCGATGTCCCCTCACTAACTGACTCAGAGGAGGAGAAAATCATCCTTACCGCAGAGCTGACTGCACAACTCATGGCCAAAACTCAATCGGGATAGTCGTACTTAAAGAAATACGAGTTAGTGGCAAATCCGCCTGGACCTATTTCAAAGCCAACCAAGCCCTCTGCGAAGCAACCTGTGGAGCAGCAGAAAGATCTTTGGTATTCCAAAGCTCTCCCGAAGGACAAAGCAGAAGGAAATTTAGCACCTTACTGCTTTGAGGTCTTGACTCAACTGGCCAACATCCTGGCCAGTATCACGCTTTACGAGCTTCTAAGACTGTCAAAGTTAATAAGAGAAGCTCTGAGAGAAGTTCTAGCCGATGCTGAGGTCTTCATGACCCAGATCCCAGCCGAGCCACAGGAGAAAAATAAGGAAGGCTATCTCCACGTCTCTCAAAATATCCCCCGAATTACCTTCACGCCATACGACATACAGGTCAAAGGGAAACATGATAGGCCTCTGTACTTCACAGGGTATATTGGATCATCTGAAGTGAGCCACATTCAGGTAGATCAAGGGTCCGCGTTGAGCATTATGCCTCACTGGGTCATGTAACACTTAGGGATCCCCACCCACCAATTGAGCGCCACCCTAACTACCAATTATAGTTTCAACGCCAACGGTACGCGCCCAATGGGGAAGATCAAACTCAAATGTCAGATTTGGGGACCTGAGATCTGAAGTGACATGCTACATGATTGAACACTTTATACAATTTGCTGCTGGGAGACCGTGGATTCATAGTAACTCCATCACCCCCTCCACTCTCCATCAAGTCATGAAGTATATTGATGGAGGTGGGAAAGTTCAAACGTTGATTGCCGAAAGGCATCCGTTTGAGGGGGTGGAGAACTATTTCACAAACTCCCTCCTATACCAGGATTCTCTGGAGACGAACGAGAATGCACAGCTAGAGGAACTAGACCCTGGTAATGAAGTTGACACTGAACCATAGGCGGAGGAAGAGTGCATGTGAAATTAAATCGACTTGTAACGAGCATTAATAAGTTCGATGTTAATAACACCGCCGATGATGTAGGCAAGTGGTATATTAATGAAGAGTTAGATTTGGCTTACTTTTCTGTATTTGCTTCTGATTCAGTGCCGTCTGATACTAGTATCGATGTAGATGATGACTCCTGGTAGGCAATAGGTGCTCTGATATCATTGCATGTACCGGTGAGGTCATCCCTCACGGCATATCAAGGCGTCAGTGATGCCCAAGAATCTTTATTCATGGTCCCAGAAAGGCGCGAAGGCCAAAAACCAATTCTTTTCAGAAGAATCAAGTCCAAATTAATGCCTCGTGAAGATTCAGAAAGTGAGAACAAATCCCCTCAATTTGCCTATTATGAGCCAAATGTACTCAGAATGATGGAGAACATGGGTATGATTTAACAAATGGTCCTGGCTTGAACTTTGGCAAAGGAAAGAGAACACTGTTTGATCCTTCATTCCAAAAGGGAAGAACCATGATTGTTATCATCGAACTCCCAGGGGGTTGGGCTACGTGTTACTCCACTCTCATCGGCCTCTGAGTCTGAAGGGTTATTATATCACTACCGCTCGTCAGGCACGTCATCGTGGGAGTCAGATGTCAGTGTCGGCAACATCTTGAGAGAACTTTCAGTAAACATGGTTTCAACAAGCCACCTGAAAGATGGAGATGAAGAAATGATCTAGTCGGATACAGATCCTTGGGTCAAACACCTAAACACTCTCTGGGATATTCGCTTCGAACAACGTGAGCCACCAACAGAGGATAAGGTCATCCAGATCAATTTGAGAGATGAGGCTAATCTTAAGCCCATCATTATAAGTGAAAGCTTACTACCCTCTGAGAAGGAAGATCTAATATCTCTCATGCAAGAGTATTGATCGGGGAAAAACCGCGCATGAAAAGTGTATGTTTTAAAATCAAGATTTAAAGTGTGTGTGCTTTGGCTTCCTCGATACTTCCGTTATAGCATAGAGGCTAAAACGAGTCAAATCTATAAGGACGGGAGGCGATAGAAGCTTTATCGGTATGTTCACGTGTATATTAAAGATTCTTCAATGTCTTAAAGAATCAAAAGAAAGGAAAACAAAGAATGAAAAAAATAAGTACGGTGAAATACAAAGAAGTGGAAATATAAAAGATAAGATATTTGTGGTTTTCGAGATATATCTAAAACAAAGTGAAAAGATAAAGAAAACCCATTGATACTAACTACTAATGCTCCACTAACATATTAACCTCTTAATGATAGTTTCCTCACATGTATCCTTGACAATCACTAGTCCTTAGTTCAAGAGCGTTACAAAGCATGGCTCATATGTTAACTTTTACATCCAAATTCAACCAACAAGTACAAGCTACACTTAAATCATCAAAACCCAATAAAAGCAAGCATGAAATAAAGTAATGTTAGCTTATTAGAGATTTAGATGTTAGAGTGTTAGATCCATCATCATGAGCCATCAATGGCTCTTGCAAGATCAAGGCCAAGTAGAGGCTATTAGATTCACGTGGATTATCAAATAAGCAGTTAGACTAGTTAGTGGTTAGTAGTTAGTTGCCATGAGAGAAAAATTACCTACACATGTAAAAGGGATTGAGAGAAGAAAACAAAGATAAGTTAAGAGAGCACCTTTCATAAATTGTCACCTTCTAATACAAGCACTCTTGCTTCCCAATATGTACCACTCTCTCTCCCTATTACAAGATCTACAAGAAATGAAAAATACAAAAGAGGAAGAAGAAGAACACTAATCTAAACTACCCTAAACTATAAAATGGAGATGAAAACTGCCCTAAACTCTGCATATCTTACTGAAGGAGGACCCTAGGGGTATTTATAGGCACCAGGGGAATGGGGGCCAGGCTGACAATAGCTGGCCAGAAGCACGGGCGCAGCCGCGCCCGTACGGCCATGGAAATGCGTCCCTACTAGGGCCGCACGCGTGGCGCCTGCTGCTGCACGCTGTCCTGTTTATCCCCCGCCAGGTGAAAGTTCCGGTTTCTTGATTTGATGCCCTGAGCACACAAAATCTCCTCCCTAAGGTCAATGGCTACTTGGCAGGCCTTTAATCACCCATTAAATGGTGATTTATGGTCTTCTTCTTCATTTGTACGCCATGGACTTAGGATCAAGGAAGCAAAACTTTATTAGCAGAATTTTATACAAAATAAATATGCAGATGTGATAAAAATTGTTCAAACTTAGAGACTAATCACACCCCCACACTTATCTTTTTGCTCGTCTCGAGCAAAATAAAAAATAAAGGAATTATTACATCATTTTCACAGGTGACGCGATTGCACTTAGCATGTGCAACAAGCAGTTAAACCTTTAGGTTTCTCCTAGAGGAAGAGTTTTGTCTCCTGAGGGTTTTCAGCGGATTACACCCACAAAATTCATAAAGAAAGAAATCAAATGTTAGTATTTTGAAACGCATTTTGAAATAGAGAAAAGTATTGAAGTATTTTTGTGAAAATATAAGTGACCCATGGTCAGAGGTTAACTAGAAATTGTTCTTCCTTAAACTAAGTCGAAATGCAAAATCTTGTTATAAATTAAATGTAAGAATTTAAAATTGAATTAATTCTTTGACCTTTTATAAAACTCTTAGAAAAATATGCACTTTGTGAACTGTGAAGATTTTTGGGATATTGACTCAAACTTTCATGTCATTTATTTGTGTGTGTATATATTTTTTATTTTTTATTTTTTCTTCCCTTAGTTTTCTTAGGCTTTCTTATTTACCCAGATAGCGAGCCTTTAGCCGGTGACTCCCAAACCAGATGATCTTAGGGCACCAGATGAGAAAACATCCCTCGGACTTAAGACTCGAGTAAACAAAACCACAAAACTAAAGGGGATTATTTTGATTTTGTCCAACTTTTTAGGCATGAATAATCATGCTTCCTGAGGCATAATTACCCAGCTTCAATAAGTGGTTTTTATTATCATCATTTTATTATTTTATATATATATATTTTTTATGGAATTATCAGTCTTTGTTTCAATCCCAAAAAATTGTGTAAGTATGAAGTGCATAAATCTAAAGCAAAAAATTCAAGATCAAATTATCTTTCCAATCTTACTTTCTTATCCTAAATTTAAATAAGATCTATTATTTTGACTCAGTTTAAAATTTCATAATTTTAGGTCTTCCTACTTCCTAAGATAATCTTACTTTTCTTAAAAATAAATCAAAACTATTTATCTTGTTTCAAAATGTTTTGTAAAAAGAAAAAAAGTTTTTTTTAAAAAAAAGAAAAGTTTTTATACAAAAGAAAATTTTAAAAAGTTCCTAAAAAGAAGTGTAAAAGAAAGAAAATTTAAAACTACCTATGTTAGTAAACCCTCCCGCACACTTATCTCACGCATTGTTCTCAATACATCGTGAATGTGTATATACATGAAACAAATGAGAAGGGAAGAAAAATATCTCATGGTGGTGGTGGTTCTGGTGGTGGTCCTGGTGGTGGTCTGACTGGGCCAAGCGTTGTTGCCCAACCAAGATAATGTGGATCTTGAAGGAACCCACCAATGACCTCTCTAATATGACCCAGTAAAGAATGATTGAATGAATGGTCTTATTTAAAAATTTATCCCCATCTAATTTTCAATTTTCAAAAAGAATTACTGAGTCATGTTCTTTAACTTTCTTGTCCAACAATGATGATTGATTTGGACTCAAATGGAACAGGAATAAAAACCGATACCGACTCTGGAATTTGGCTCAGATCAAGTCGAGAGTCAACAATGAGAATCGAAATTGGTTCAAAAATGGGGTCCAAACCAAAGAATTGATGTTCATACACTTTTCCATCAATGAGTGTGATTATAAGAGATTGGTCATTCCATTTCACGGTGTACTAGTACAGGATTCAATGTTGACTCTGGAATAGAGAAAAAAATCTGATAAAGATACCAGAGTCATTATTGAACCAAAAAGTGAAATGGAATTACCAACGTGAGGTTCAGGATCACTTTCAAGCTTAAGTTCAATCTCGGAAAAAGGATAACTTGCCAAAATGTCAAGGTGGTTTTCAAGATTTTGGCCAAGTTCAAATGGATGTAATGAAATTGAGTCTTGATTTTTATCCATGGAAGGAATGTGAATGGGTGAAATGACCGATTCAAGTTCAGGAATGATGGGAATCAAAACTGGCTCAAGAACGTTACTTAGTTTAGGTAACACCACAGGAGTCGATATTGATTCAAGGATTAGATTCGAATCGCTAAATTGAAGCTCTGGTTCACATTCATCTTCAAGTTCAAGTTCAGAAAATTTATAACTTGCCAAACTATCAAGAATCGGATGTTGGTCAAGTCAGGTTGGTATGATGAAATTGAAGCTGGATTTCCAAAGTGACATGATTCGTGAGTCGTATAAACATTTGGTAGACATGGGAAGTCAATCGTATTTTGCATTATGCGCTCCGTCTCTTGCACGAATTCCATAGTTTTTTCCCACAATGATTTTCCTTTGAGTCATTCTGGAAAAGAACTACATGAACTTTGAAATTTTTGTGGACATGATGAGGCTACCATTTTTTCAAATTGTTTTTGGGCCTCTATCACTTCTTCCAAACTCCTTTCCAATGATGATTTTTCTTCGATTGGTGGTTCAGGAAAAGGAGTATATGAATCAAAATCGGGGAGTGAGTATTGTGAAAATTGTGGACAAGATGGTTGAAAATTGGACTTAGGGTAGGTGAATCCCCATGAACTCTATGAAGAGTGGAGGTTATTTTGAAAATTATAGTCATATGATTAGGGATATGGGTCATATTGAGTCGGGTAATCCCAACTCGGCATATATGGTTGGTTCATGTTGTACATAGACGGGGTAGAGTATTATCCGAGTCAAATGAGGTCGGGGTGAAATATGGATTCATGTTAGAATTGAAAGAATTATTGTTGTTGAAATCCATTTCACAATTTATAAAAAGAAAAAACAAACAAACAAACAAACGAAGAAAAAAAAGAAAAAGAAAACAAGCCTATACTAGGGTTGACTTAGACATAGACGACTCCTAACTGATTAGACTGTCCACGGGGGGTATATTGTCGGAAGCTGACCACAAGTTAATCGGCCAGGTAGGGACAAGATCAGTGGGAGGTATTCATGCCGGAGCAACGGGCTTAATTATGCCAAATCACTGTTCTTCGAGGTTTCGCCTCTCAATCCCAAACCTTAGACACCGATTTTACAAGAGTCAACTTCTAATAACTTTTCCCTTAGGTTAACCTCTTAAATGAGTCCGAGATGTCCCTAGGGGCCAACGTCTAGCAACTTTTATTTAGGCTTGGGTTGTGTGAGTGGGGAGGTGATTTTTGGGCTAAGGGAGGGTAATGACTTCCCCACCTTATGTTGTTTTGGGTTTTGCCCTTAACTTCAATTCGTTCAAGTGTGCAATACAGATAAGAATGAACACACAAAGAGAGTAAATCACCCACGTGTTTGTCCTAACTATATGCTATGCAATATGTACACCTCCATCAAGATCATAACAACGCATGAACCAAATACAATATATTAGAATGAAAATTGACATGTGCCTAGATGCAAATGTCTAAGCCGTTTTAAAGCATCCAACTTCCGTATTTTAGTTCTTAAAATTATTTACAGTGTACAGGTAATATAAAAAAAATAGGAGCAGAGTATAAGAATATACAAGAATTTACCCAACTACACAAGAGAAAGTGTGGACTTCTGCAATGCTAAAGAATTGACCTGCACACCAAAAACAAAGAAGAAAAGTTAACAAAAACGTGAAATTAAACCGTTCCCATCCCCGGCAACGACGGCAAAATTTGATCGGGGAAAACCGCGCACGTAAAGTGTATGTTTTGAAATCAAGATTTAAAGTGTGTGCGCTTTGGCTTCCTTGATACTTCCGTTATAGCATAGAGGCTAAAACGAGTCGAATCCACAAGGACGGGAGGTGATAGAAGTTTTACCGGTATGTTCACGTGTATGTTAAAGATTCTTCAATGTCTTAAAGAATCAAAAGAAAGAAAAACAAAGAATGAAAAAGAGAAGTACGATGAAACTCAAAGAAGTGGAAAACATAGAAGATAAGATATTTGTAGTTTTCGATATATATCTAAAATAAAGTGAAAAGATAAAGAAAACCCATGGCTACTAACTACTAATGACTCCACTAACATGCTAACTGATTGGTCGCTAATGTTGCATATTTAGTGTCATATTTCCATACTTATTATAGAATAAAATCTGCATTGTCCTAATTAATTGTTTAATTTATTTGCAGGCCCATTCCTTAAGGAGATGAAGAGAAATGAGCCCAAAAGCCCACCAAATTCTGAATTAAATCAGAATTAATTCGCACTCACTGAATCAGGGCAAAATCAAGAGGTTGAAAACAGGTTGAGAAGAATCCTCTCAGAATCGATCGGTTAAATCCAAGGCCATTTCGTCATAATACTGGACTCAAACGAAGAAACCAACTGAAGATAAAAGCAGAAGGGAATACCAGGACGACCCACCAACAGGGTGTGGCCACCTGGCCATACCCTGGCCGCGGCGCGGCAAAAGCCGCGTTTCCGCGGCTTGGTTGGGGAGTTAGGGGGAGCGTTTGCTCCCCCGATCTCCCCGGGATCCTCCTCGTGTGGGTTATGCCTATAAAAAGCCAGTATTTACACGTAAAATGAGACGACCATGCAGAGATAGGATTTAGCCTAGTTTTCATTTCTTGTAGTTTAGATTTTTCTTTTCTTTTATGTAATTTGGATGTAAGCTTAGGTTAGATGAAGATTCATGTAAGTAAGAGAGAGAGGCTGATGTTGAGAGTGACACCGATGTACCCTCCTCCGTTCTTCCATTGTTTCTGCAAGTAATAAAGGTAAAAGCTTCTTTTTATGTTCGTATTTTCTTTTGTTTCCTTCTTCCTCTTTCTACTTTACCTCCTTTGTTTTTGATGAGTTTGCAAGTGAAGCCAGAAGCATAAGTATAACGATGTTGTGTGAGTGCCAACGATAGTTCATGAAGACGTTCTCCTCCTCAAGATCCGTATCACTTCATTCTTGCGCCGTTTGATGATATAATTCGAACGGGGACTGAGCTCGATCCTATGATCTATGCGTTGAACGCCTCCAAGCAAGGTAGAACATGCAAGGTTTCCAGGTAAGTCATCAACCAAACTAGGTGAGTATTTCTTTAACATTCTCTCTTTTCTTTTATTTCTTAGTTTAGATGCCAACACGATTTCTTTCACCACATCTTTCAAATCATTCTTTTTCAACTCATTTGTACATAGTCGCTTTCTAATTCTCCACCTTCTTCATCTATCGCTTTCTTTTTTAACTTTAACCTTTAACTCTTCTTTAATTTTCATTTCTTAAAAACAAAGAAGAACTTTCGTTTTGTCTTCATTAAGATTTCAATAAAGAACCGTGAACGCTTCTATCGCAAAACCCTCCTTGTGGATCACGACCCGCATAGCCACTTGCTATAGCGGTAAGAATTGAGCACTTGCACATCTTCATTCTAAATCTGAAATTCTTTATTTTGTGTGCAGGTTTTGCCTCAATCAAATTTTGGCGCCGTTGCCGGGGAGGGTAAAGTTTTTATTGAAATTTGGATTTTTATTTTAGAACTAAAATGAATTTTCTTCTCTGTTGTAGGTTGTAGGGCAAGCAAAGTAGGAAAAAAGGATTGCAGAAACATATAAGTGGTCTTGGGCCTCTGTTCCAGAAAACAGAGACCAAGTACCCTCTGAATTGCCTCGTTTGCTCGGCTTTAGCCGCGTTTCCGCGGCAAGGAAGAGTGCACTACTAACTGTCTTTTTGCAGGGCTGCTTGCTTTGCAAAATTTTAGTTTTTTGCAACTTTCTTTCTTATATGCCATCACATTAGCCTGCTAATAAACCAATAGTAAAATACTTGTTGACAAAGATAAAAAAATTGATTAGATGTTTGCATCTTTAGGCACGTGTCTTTTCAATTCATTTATTTTTACTGTTGAAGAGTGCTGGAGCAAGGTACGTTCGCATTGCATGTAGAATAGGACTCATCTCTTGGTTAATTTTCATTGCTTTGAGTGAATCTTATTTACATATCTTGTACACTTGCACAAACTTATCTTAAGGGCACTAACCCATAACAAGATAAGGTGGGGATTTAATCACCCTTCCTTAGCCTAAAAATCAGATTTCAAGCACTCACTAACCCAAGCCTAACTAAAAATGAGTAGACGTTGGCCCTAGGGACATCTCGGACTCAATTAGGAGATTATCCTAAGGGGGAAAGGTGTTGGAATTTGACTCCTGCAAAATCAGTGTCGAGGAAAGGGATTAAGGGCCGAAAGCCCGAAGGTTGGTGGTTATTTAATTAAGGAACGTCTTTGACGGAAAACCTCCCACCAACCTTGCCCTGACGTGGCTGATTAGCTTGTGGTCAAAGTCTGCATTAGACCTCCCGTGGACAGTTAATCAGTTAGGAGTCGTCTAGGTCATAGGTCTACCCTAACTTAGTTAGAATTTTCTCTTTTTATTTGTTTGCTTATTTGTTTGTTTTTTCTTTCTTTTTTGTATTCTATTGTGTGATATACCTTATAATAATAATTTTTTCAACTTTAATAATAATCCATATTACACACCGAGTTCATTTTCAGATATTACCAACCCGGCATATTATGACTTTAACCAACCTAGTGTGCCGGATTGGTCTTATCCGAATCAATATAACCCATGCCCCCAATCTAATAACTATAATTTCCATAATAATTTCAACTCTTCACCGAGTTAGTGGGGATTCACCTCCCCCGAGCATAATTTTCAACCAACTTGTCCCCCTTATCCACCTAGTCCACAATATCCCCAAGAGTCATACTCAGTTCCACCAGTCCAAAATAGAAAACCATCAATTTTGGAAAGGAGTATGCGTGAGTCCAAACAACAATCACAAAATCTGATGGACTCATAATTTCACTACCACTTCCAAGACAACACTTCATCTTTTCATCAAAACAGTAAACCTATGAACTATGAAAAGATGCTTGAAGCCATGACTCAGGCTCAAAACGCTCATAATCGTGACATAGATATGATGGTCCAATCTCTACGTTCTCACCGTTTGACCAGTTCTGATGTCACTAACCATTCTGTTAGAGCCGAAGAGTCAGGTTGTTTTGAAATCAAGGTTCCATTTCAGAACAATCATTTGAACTTGCCCAAACTCCAAATTTTGAAAATACTATTGATAGTTTGGCAAGTTATCCTTTTCCTGAAATCGAACTTGAAAATGAATATGATCATGAACCTCAACTTAGTGATTCAGTTTTACTTCCTGATTCAATAATGACTCGGTGTCTTCACCTGATTTCAACCTTTTCCCTGAGTCAACATTGGATCCTGTGCCAATTCATCATGAAATTGAATCACCCATTTTTGATGATCATATTGAACTTGACCAATTTTACACTTTTGAAAATCCTATTGACAAATTGGCAAGTTCTCATTTTTTTGATATTGAACTCAATGGAAATGTGACCTAGAGTCTCAAATCTGTGATCCAGTTCAAATTCCCGAATCAATACTGACTTCTGTTTTGTTACCGGACTTGAGTAATATTTTAGAGTAAGTTTTGATTCCCACACCTATCATTCTTGAACTTGAATCACCAATATTAAGTCACATTCTATTGTTGGAAAATAAATGTGGACTTGAGTTTCAACTTCTTGACTTGGACCCAATTCCTGAACCTATTTCGACTCCTGAACCTTTCTTGACTTAAGTCACCTTCCTGAGTCGGTATTAGTTCCTGTACTTCCTGAGTCCAAGTCAATCATTCTATCTTTTCACACTCCATTCTGGGACGAGGTTGTTGACAAATTTGACTCTGAAATCAGTTATGGAATTTGAAAATTAGATGGGGTCAAATACTTAATAAAAATTCTTCATGGATACACAATTTTAATGGGTTATATTAGTGAAATTTCTGGTGGGTTCCTCCGAACCCAACGAAAAGTCGATTGGGCCGCATTTCATGGACCAATCAGACCACCACCGGAACCACCACCTTAAGGTAACATTTCCTTCCCTTTCTTCTTTTTCATGCATCTATGCATTAATTCATACATTGAGGACAATGCATGAGATAGGTGTGGGGGAGGGTCTAACATAACTTAGTTTTTAAAATAAAAAAAAACATTTTAACATTTTCTTTACTTTTAAAAACTTTTTGAAAAGAGAAACAATATTTTGACATATTTTTTGTAAGAAATTAAGTTAATTTTAAGGAATAGGAAAATCCAAATTAGGATTTCTTATACTTGGTCAAAATAATATTATTTGTTTGATTTTTAGGGTTAGGAAGATAATTTGTCAAAGTAATTTAGTCTTGATCTTTACCTTGATGAAATATGCACACTTCATACACTTACATACTTAGGGTTCAAAAACAAAGATTCTTATGCCTTATAAAAAAAAAGGAAAGAAATAAACAAATCTAATTATTGATTAGCTAGGTGCTTTGGCCTAAGTAAGCCTTAGTATTTATGCGAAAGATGATTAGATAAGTTTGAAAAGAAAAATATATATATAAAAATTTCCTGATTAAGCTGGGTTTGTGCCTAATAAAGCATAAGTATTCACGCCTAAAAGAGGTTCAAATAATAAAATCCTTAGTTTTGTGGCCTTATTTGCTCGAGTCCTTAAGTCCTCGGGGTGTTTTCTCACCCGGTGCCCTAAGACCGTTTGGTTTGGGAGACATCGATTAAAGTCTCGTTACATGGGCAGATTAGAAAGCCTAATAGAAATAAGGAATAATACCATCAAATATATATATATATATATATATATATATATATATATATATATATATATATAGGCATAAGAGTTAGAGTTAATGAACCCTTAGTCAAAATTTTCACAATCACAAGGTGCATATGACTTAGGGTAAAGTAATAGACTAGATGAGAAGTACAATTTGACTCCTTACTTTGATTGATAACAAATTTTTGAATAGAGACTAAGTTTAGGAATGAAAAATTCAGTTTTCCTATAACTTATAGATTTCTTAGATCTTACAATTATATTTCAAATATTTTTCTCTTTCAAAATGCTTTTCGAAAATACTAACTCTTTGTTTCTCTTTCTTTATGGATTTTGTGGGTGTCATCCGCTGAAAACCCTCACGAGACAAAACTCGTCCTCTAGGGGGAACCAGGAGGTTTAACGGCTTGTTGTACATGCTCAGTGCAATCGCGTGACCTGCGAAAGTGGTCTAATAATCCTTAATATAGTTTAGTTGTTTTGCTCGAGGACGAGCAAAAGATAGGTATGGGGGTGTGATTGGTAGCTAATGTTGCATATTTAGTTTCATATTTCCATACTTATTATAGAATAAAATCTGCATTGTCCTAATTAATTGTTTAATTTATTTTCAGGCCCATTCCTTAAGGAGATGAAGAGAAATGAGCCCAAAAGCCCACCAAATTCTGAATTAAATCAGAATTAATTCGCACTCACTGAATCAGGGCAAAATTAAGAGGTTGAAAATCGGTTGAGAAGAATCCTCTCAGAATCGATCGGTTAAAGCCAAGAATCCAAGGCCATTTCGTCATAATACTGGACTCAAACGAAGAAACTAACTGAAGATAAAAGCAGAAGGGAATACCAGGACGACCCACCAACAGGGTGTGGCCACCTGGCCACACCCTGGCCACGAAAACGCGGCAAAAGCCGCATTTCCGCGGCTTGGTTGGGGAGTTAGGGGGAGCGTTTGCTCCCCGATCTCCCCGGGATCCTCCGCGTGTGGGTTATGCCTATAAAAAGCCAGTATTTGCACACAAAATGAGACGACCATGCAGAGATAGGATTTAGCCTAGTTTTCATTTCTTGTAGTTTAGGTTTTTCTTTTCTTTTTATGTAATTTGGATGTAAGCTTAGGTTAGATGAAGATTTATGTAAGTAAGAGAGAGAGGCTGATGTTGAGAGTGACACCGATGTACCCTCCTCCTTTCTTCCATTGTCTCTGCAAGTAATAAAGGTAAAAGCTTCTTTTTATGTTCGTATTTTCTTTTGTTTCCTCCTTCCTCTTTCTACTTTACCTCCTTTGTTTTTGATGAGTTTGCAAGTGAAGCCAAAAGCATAAGTATAACGATGTTGTGTGAGTGCCAACGATAGTTCATGAAGACGTTCTCCTCCTCAAGATCCGTATCACTTCATTCTTGCGCCGCTTGATGATATAATGTGAACGGGGACTGAGCTCGATCCTATGATCTATGCGTTGAACGCCTCCAAGTAAGGTAGAACATGCAAGGTTTCCAGGTAAGTCATCAACCAAACTAGGTGAGTATTTCTTTAACATTCTCTCTTTTTTTTTATTTCTTAGTTTAGATTGCCAATACGATTTCTTTCACCACATCTTCCAAATCATTCTTTTTCAACTCATTTGTACATAGTCGCTTTCTGATTCTCCACCTTCTTCATCTATCGCTTTCTTTTTTAACTTTAACCTTTAACTCTTCTTTAATTTTCATTTCTTAAAAACAAAGAAGAACTTTCATTTTGTCTTCATTAAGATTTCAATAAAGAACCGTGAACGCTTCTATCGCAAAACCCTCCTTGTGGATCACGACCCGCATAGCCACTTACTATAGCGGTAAGAATCGAGCACTTGCACATCTTCATTCTAAATCTGAAATTCTTTATTTTGTGTGCAGGTTTTGCCTCAATCACTAACCTCTCAGTGATAGTTGCCTCACATGTATCCTTGGTAATCACTAGTCCTTGGTTGAAGAGCGTTACAAAGCATGGCTCATTTGTTAACTTTTACATCCAAATTCAAACAACAAGTGCAAGCTACACTTAAATCATCAAAACCCAATAAAAGCAAGCATGAAATAAAGTAATGTTAGCTTGTAAGAGATTTAGATGTTAGAGTGTTGATCCATCATCATGAGCCATCAATGGCTCTTGCAAGAGTAAGGCCAAGTAGAGGCTATTAGATTCATGTGGATTATCAAATAAGAAGTTAGACTAGTTAGTGGTTAGTAGTTAGTTGCCATGAGAGAAAAATTAGCTACACATGTAAAAGGGATTAGAGAGAAGAAAATAAAGATAAGCTAAGGGAGCACCTTTCATAGATTGTCACCTTCTATTACAAGCACTCTTGCTTCCCAATATGTACCACACTCTCTCCCTATTATAAGATCTACAAGAAATGAAAAATACAAAGGAGGAAGAAGAAGAACACTAACCTAAACTACAAAATGGAGATGAAAACTACCCTAAACTCTGCATATCATAATGAAGGAGAACCCCAAGGGTATTTATAGGCACCAAGAGAATAGGGGCCAGGCTGGCAACAGCTGGCCAGAAGCACGGGCGCAGCCGCGCCCGTACGGCCGCGAAAACAGGCCGCATTTTCGCGGCCCAGGCCGCGTTTTCGCGGCCCTACTAGGGCCGCGCATGCGGCGCCTGCTGCTGCACGTTGTCCTGTCTGTCCCCTGTCAGGTGAAAGTCCCAGTTTCTTGATTTGATGCCCTCAGGTGATAAAATCTCCTCCCTAAGGTCAATGGCTACTTGGTAGGCCTTTAATCACCCATTAAATGGTGATTTATGGTCTTTTTCTTCTTTTTCACACTATGGACCTAGGGTCAAGCAAGCAAAGTTTTATTAGCAGAATTTTATACAAAATAAATATGCAGATGTGATAAAAATTATGCAAAATTAGAGACTAATCATGTATATAGATGTTTTCGCTTGAAATTACGAGGATATGCCTGGGCTTGATCCTCAGGTGGCTATGCATCGCCTCAACATCAATCTGGATGCGAAACCAGTCAAACAGTAGCAGCAATGGTTCCGTCCAGAAATAATAAAAGTAATCCAGTCGGAAGTTAAAAAGCTCATAGATTCTAGTTTCATCAGGGAAGAACAACACCCTGATTGGGTAGCCAATACCGTCCCCGTTACCAAGAAAAATGGGAAGACCCGAGTTTGCATTGATTTCTGTGATCTAAATGAGGCATGTCCTAAAGATGAATTCTCCCTTCTAATCACGGATGTCATGATCGACAACACATGTGTGTTTGAACGGATGTCCTTCATGGATGGATTCTCAGGATACAATCAAATCAAGATGTATCCTGATGATGAACAGCATACATCTTTCAGGATGCCTCTGGGGGTCTACTGCTATATTGTCATACCCTTCAGATTAAAGAACGCGGGAGCAACAAACCAGAGGGCTATGAATGCAATTTTTCACGAGCACATACGCAAAATAGTGGAATGCTGCGTCGACGACATTGCAGTAAATAGTCATTCCAAGGAGATCACATAGCAAATCTGAAGACGGTATTCGACATCATGCGGGCCCATAGCTGAAGATGAACCCCACTAAATCCTTTTTGGGGGTAGCCAGCGACAAATTCCTAGGATTTATTATGACATCCAAAGGAATCCACCTCGATCTAGAGAAAGTCCGCGCTTTCCTAGGAGATGCAACCTCCAAGAAATCTCAGAGAGCTTAGAGGATTGCAAGGGCGATTAGCATATATCTGGAGGTTTATCTCAAATCTCTCAGGACGATACCAACCCTTCACCAAATTAATGAAGAAGGGTGTTTCATTCATTTGGGACGAGGCTTGCCAACAAGCGTTCAAAGAAATCAAGCGGTACCTCACGTAACCACCTGTCCTTATAGCTCTGGTGTCAGGGAAACCTTTCCTGATATATGCTTGAGTGATGGATCATTCCTTAGGATCTTTGCTTGCCCAGAACAATGATAAGGACACGAGCAGGCAATCTACTATCTAAGTAGAATAATGATCGGAGCCGAACATCGGTACAACCCGATCGAAAAGGAATGTTTGGCGTTGGTGTTCACCATCCTGAAAATGTGACACTACTTGGTGGGCCAAACTATACATGTCGCATCAAAGGTCAATCTTTTAAGGTTGCTTATGATAAAGCTACGTCACTGAATGGTCGACTGGCGAAATGGGCCATATTGCTCTCCGAATATGAGATGCAATTCCTGCCGCAAAAAGCCGTGAAGGGACAGGCGGTGGCAGATTTTTTGGCTGAGTATCCAGATCCAAGAGCGACCAAACTTTCTAAAGATTTCCCAGACGAGGTCGCTGAAGTTTGTTTGACCCAGACATCTTTCAAAGGACAGGTATGGTGATTGAGTAATGAAAGAGCATGGATTTACCGTGTAGCTTTGGGCTAACGGGTCGTGTCGACAAGGAGGAATGCGATGAAAGCTTTTCGGTGTTTTGTTTAGAAAGCTAAGAATGGTGCTAGTTTTTTAGTTGAAAAAGAAAATGGAGAGAAGGGAGATGATTAAATGAAAAGTTACAAATTTAGAGAAGGCTTTGGAAAAGGTGAATTTTGTATAAAGTTTGTAAAGTGATTTGTTATATTTTTTAATAAAGAAGAAAATCTGGGCTCACTATCTCACTGCTCAATGATATATTCTTCTATTGAAATCATTAGTGCCTCAATTTGATCATAGGCCAAAAACTTAAGATTGATTTTAGAAAGCTTTAAGCAAAGCATATAAGATGTTTGAAAAAGTTAATTTTTTTCTTTAAGAAATCATCCTGAATTGAATATTAAATCATCAAGAAGTTCAAGTATGAGATAAAAACAAGTTCAAGAGACGTTTTTAAAAGAAGTAGAAGTTTAAAAATTCAAACCCATCCTCATGTGCCTTCAAGAACACTTTCAAAGAAGAAAGGCTTTAGTTTAGGCATTCAAATGATTCATTGGGTCTTTTTTCATAAAAACCATTCAAAAAGAAGAGGAATCAGAGAGAGGAGTAATAGTGAGCCCAGAAAACCGATTTAGCTACTCATGGAAGATAAAGAACAATGCATGTAAATAATGCAAGGCATATCGTAAAATGGAGTGGAAGAAAAGGTAGCTTGATCCTTGTATTGATGTCACTTCAATCTTCAGAATACAATCACTCAATTCCTCTCTCTCACTGGTGTTTGTACTGAAATACAAATTACGAAATAAAGATACAACTTTTATACTATCTAACAAAGAGCCTAAATCCTTAAAGAATAAACAAAAATTCTAATCCTCATCTTCGCTCCTTTCTTCTCTATTGGAAATGGTATTTATAGGGAAAAACCAGAGGGGAGGGGTCGTAGGAAGATTGGGGAGCAAAAGCTCCCCCAACAACCGTAACCAAGCCGCAAAAATGCGGCTTGGGCCGCATTTTCGCGGCCCTGGTGTGGCCAGGTGGCAACACCCAAATGGTGGGACTCCCCTGTTTGTTGATTCGCCCATATCTTCTACTGGTTTTCTCGTTTCAGCTCCAGGATTTGACGAAACAGCCTTTGATTGTTGGCTTCAACCGCTTGATTTTGGAGGATTCATTTCAACCAGTTTTTAACCTCTCTGATATGCCAAGATTTGCCCTGATTCCTTGATTTTGAATTTATTCTGAATTAAATCAGAATTTGATGGGCTTTTGGGCTTGTTTCTCTTTCCTTTATTTTAGCAATGGGCCTACAATTAACAAAGAAGAATAAGACTTATTAATAGGATTTATTAGATAAAAAGTATGATAATGTGACAATGTATATGCAATATATGTGACTGATCACACCCCCACACCTATCTTTTGCTCGCCCTCGAGCAAAATATCAAAACTAATCCTAATCAATTATTAGACCACTTTCGCAGGTCACTCGATTGCACTGAGCATGTGCAACAAGCCGTTAAACCTCTAGGTTACCCCTATAGGACAAATTTTGTCTCGTGAGGGTTTTTAGTGAATTGCACCCACAAAATCCATAAAGAAAGAAAATTTTGTTAGTGTTTTCGAAAAGCATTTTGAAACTAGAAAATATTTGAAGTATATTTGTAAGTCAAAATTATGATTGAGCCAAACCTGCACAAAAAAATACAGAAATTTAGAACAGTGATAGGTCCTCAATTCTACCGTGCAGCCTAAAGCTAACGGGTCCTAATCCACAGGGAGGGACAGCGATAAAAGCGTTGTGTAAGTTTCTTTCTTTTAATTTATTGAAAATAGTTAATTCTTATCTTCTCAATTTTATAAAAATAAAAAAAAATTATTATGTTAAGTTAAGAAGGAGATGGTAGAAGAAGAGATTGTGGTACTGTTGTTTTATTTATAAAAAGAAAAAAGACTAAAAATAGAGAATTATAACTCTAAACTAATGAACTGAAAAAGAAAAAAAAGAGTACTTACCTCTACCGTTGAATCATAACAAAGACTTATCAAAGCAAATAGAAAAGAATAAAGGAAAGAAAGGCTTCAGCGAGATTGAGCACAATGAAAAAAATGGGAAACCTCCATTGATTGTTACCTTCAATATAGGTTTCTTGAAGAAAAGATTACAATAGTGTCACTCTACAATAACTCTTCCTCTCTTTTCTCATGTAACTCTCTCTAACCTGAAAAAAAAGAATAAAAAATTAAAATTAAAATTACATTGAAGAAGAAAAGAAAAACCTAAACTAAGGCTCTCTCTCTGAGATGGTGTCCTTTCTGCTTTCGAGGTATGAGGGTATTTATAGGAGAACACTAGAGGGATAGAATGCGTATGAAGATAGGAAGAGCTATATATTTCTGAATTTAAATTCTTCCCTTATCACCAAACTTAATTTGATTTATCCAGAAATTCAATTCTGATCTGCAGCTTGTTGGCGTGTTGATTGCTGAATATCACTTATTAATGATAGAATTGGAATAAGTGATCAACAGAAGAATTGTATCTCTTTAAGTCTTCTTTCTGTAGCATCTTGAATCATTAGATTTGACCTTCGGTAACGAAAGTTATGATTAAAATGCTAAATTGTATCCAACCTGAGTCCAAATTTAAATTGCTTCATCTCATCCGTTGATGTTCTCTCTATCCATTTATCCTCTTTGATTTTTAGTTTATCTTCTAAAATTGATAAGATATTCACTTATCTTCAGCGAAATAGATAGGGTCTTCAAACAATCCATTTTTCTCTTGAAATTAGATAATATTATCTTATCTGATATATCCAGTTTTCAGATAAGATAGCTTCTAGAACCTTTGGGTTTGAATCGATCCCCTTTCTTTTGAACTTTTGAATTTAATTGGATAAATTTCATGATTTTCTTCTCCCTGTCATATCCTACATGAATTAGGATATTAAGACAAGTTATTTGCAATATTCATTACAGAATATATGCAGGAATGTAATAATATTTATGCAATATATGTGTCCAAACACACCCCCACACTTATCTCTTGCTCGTCCTCGAGCAAAACAAAGAGAGAAGAAAAACTAAACTAACTCACTTTCGTAGGAATCATGGTTGCACTTAGCACGTGTAACAAGCCATTAAACTTCTAGGTTAACCCTAGAGGACGAGTTTTGTCTCGTGAGGATTTTCAGTGGATTGCAACCACAAAATCCATGAAGAAAAAGAAATGAATTGTTAGTATTTTTTAAAAACGCATTTTGAAAGGAAAAAATATTTGAAGTATTAATGTAAAATTTTAAGTAATTTATAAGTCATAGGATTATCAAAACTTAGTCATTCTTAAACTTAGACTTTATTCAAAAACTTGTTTTCAATCAAGATAAGGATTAAAATTGTATTTCTCATCTAGTCTATTATTTTACCCTAAGTCATATGCATTTTGTGACCATGAAAATTTGGCTTAGGATTCATCAACTCAAACTCTTATGCCTTATTATTTTTCTTTCTTCTTTTTCTTTTTTAAATTTATGGCGGTAATATCTCTTAGCTCTATTAGGCTTTCTAATTCGCCCATGTAACGAGCCTTAGTCGGTAACTCCCAAACCAGACGGTTTTAGGGCACCGGGTGAGAAAACACTCCAAGGACTTAGGACTCGAGCAAATAAGGCCACAAAACTAAGAATTTATTTGGTGATATGAACCACTTTTAGGCGTGAATAATCATACTTTATGAGGCACAAAAATCCAGCTTAATCAGAGGATTCTTATTATATATAATATATATATTTTTTTCTTCTTTTTTTTTTTATAAGGCATAAGAATCTTTGTTTTTGAACTCTAAGTATGTAAGTTTATAAAGTATGGATATTTCATCAAGGTAAAAATTAAGACTAAATTACTTTTCCAATTTTTCTTCCTAGCCTCAAAATCAACAAATAATTTTATTTTGATCAAGTATAAGAAATCCTAATTATGATCCTCTTATTCCTTAAAATTAACTTAATTTTTTACAAAAAGAAGTCAAAGTATTATTTTCCTTTTCAAAAAGTTTTAAAGAAAGTTTTTTTTTTAAAGTTTTAAAGAAAGATTTTTTTTTTAGATTAGTGAAGTTAGCATGTTAGTAAACCCTCCCCCACACTTAACTCATGCATTGTCCTCAATGTATGAATGAAATGCAATAATACATGAAAAAAAGAGAAAGGGAAGGAAAATTGTCACCTCAAGGTGGTGGTTCCGGTGGTGGCCTTATTGGGCCAAACGTTTCTGCCCAATCTAGATACTGTGGATTTTCATGGAACCCACCTTTCATAACCTCTTTCCTATTAACATTTTTATAATCCCCCAATATGAATAAGATCATGCAAGATCCTAGCATGAAATTTTTCCCAGTTATATGACCAGTCTTGGGATATCATCACGGAGTCATATTGATCTAAACCTTGGTCCAACAATAGAATGTGATTTTGTGGAATGGTTGATTTGGGCTCAACAATGAAGGGAATGGGAACTGATACTGACTCAGGAATAAAACTCAAATCAAGTTTAGATTCGAGAGTAGGAGTTGGTTCATGAGTATGGTCAAAATCATAGAATTAAAGTTCACATTCATTTTCCAATAATGAAATGTGACTATCCAATATAGTTGGTTCATGTTCAAGCTCTACGGGGATAGGAATCAGTGTTGGCTTCGGAATTGGGTCCAAGTCGGGTAAGAAAATCGGAGTCAACATTGATTCAAAAAGTGGAACTAAATCACAATATTGGGAATCAGTATCACATTCATCTTCAAGTTCAATCTCATTAAAATAAAAACTTGCCAATTTATCAATGAGTTGATATTGGTCAAGTTCAAAATTATGTGATGAAATTGAATCTTGGTTAAAATCTTCAAGATGCAATGATTCTTCGTCAATATGGTTAGGGAAATCAGGAGTGGTCGAAAATGTGTTAGGTAGAGTTTTCTCATTCCTATCATTAATTATTTTGACCAAATGACTCACTTTTGCTTCTAGCCTATTAAGAGATTTGAGACAATCCGTTTGGGATTGAATACAATCATTTTGGGACTGAATCATGAATTCCATATTCTTTTCAAAGTCAACAGGTTCTTCATGTTGCGGTTGGACTTGAAAATTAGAGTAAGGATCTTGAATTTGGAAATTGTTTGGGTGAATTGAGTCCGCTATGATTTGTACTTGTAGTGTGGACTCAAGAAAGGCTTCAAAAGTCTTTTCTTAAGAAGATTTCTCTTCTATAGGTTGGTCTTGATAAGGATTATATGAAGCGGTTTGTTGGTAAGGTTGTTGATAGTAAAACTCGGGGGAGTTGTATCCCCACTGATTCGGTGAAGAGTGGTGATGATTATCCCATTCTTGTTCATAGTACTGGGATTGGTGCATATATTGATTCGGACAAGACCAATCTGGCATACTTGGTTGGTTAGAATTATGTAATGCTGGGTTGGTAATATTCGAATTGAAAGAGGTTGGGGTGAAATATGGATTTGAGTTATAATCAGAATAATTGTAATTATAATCCATTTTCACAAAAACAAACAAAAACAAACAAATAGACAAATAAGAAAATAAAGAAAAATCTAGCCTATGTTAGGGTAGAGCTTAGACCTAGACGACTCCTAACTGTTGATTATGCACAGGAGGTATATTGCAGAACCTGACCACAAGTTAATCGGCCAGGTAGGGGCAAGATTGGTGGGAGGTATCCGTGCCTAAGCAACGGGCCTAATTATGCCAAACCACCAGCCTTCGAGGTTTTGCCCCTCAATCCCCAACCTTAGACACCGATTTGGCAAGAGTCAACTTCTAACAACTTCTCCCTTAGGTCAATCCTTATTTGAGTCCGAGATGTCCCTAGGGCCAGCATCTACTCAATTTTTTGTTAGGATGGATTAGTGAGTGAGGAGATGATTTTTGGGCTAAGGAAGGGTAATGACTTCCCCACCTTATCTTGTTTAAGGATATGCCCTTAGATCGTTTTCGTGCTCGTGTGCAAGTATTTAGCAAAAATAACACCCATGCAATATAACATACAAGTGTGTTTCCTAAGCTATATGTGATGCAGACGTACCTTTACTCCAGCACTTTTCAACAGTAATGTAAAGAAACGAAATAAACAGATGCCCTAAGATGCAAGAGTCTAAACGTTTTTTAGCATTTACAAAGTAACAAGTTACTGTTGATTAGAAATATGTACAGAGTGAGTTAAACAGAGAAACTAATAACTGCAAAGAGCTAATCTCTATAAAGCAACCTACAAAAGATTACAGTTAGTAGCTCACCACAGTTGTGGGCTCTGATGCTCTGCCTTCTTGGACAGAGGCACAGAGTAGCAATATGTCCACTGCAGCTCTTAGTTTTCTGTAATTAGCCCTGTACACCAAAACAAAGAAGAAAAGGGATTAATTCATTAAAGTAAATTCAAAAGAAAGAAAACTTACTGTCCCTCCCCGGCAACGGCGCCAAAATTATGATTGAGCCAAACCCGCACAAAAAAATACAGAAATTTAGAACAGTGCTAGGTCCTCAATTCTACCGTGTAGCCTAAAGCTAACGGGTCGTGATCCACAGGGAGGGACAATGATAAAAGCGTTGTGTAAGTTTTTCTCTTTTAATTTATTGAAAATAGTTAATTCTTATCTTCTCAATTTTATAAAAAGAAAATAAAATTATTATGTTAAGTTAAGAAGGAGATGATAGAAGAAGAGATTGTGGTACTATTGTTTTATTTATAAAAAAAAAAGACTAAAAAAAAGAATTATAACTCTAAACTAATGAACTGAAAAAGAAAATAAAAAGAGTACTTACCTCTACCGTTGAATCATAACAAAGACTTATCAAAGCAAATAGAAAAGAATAAAGGAAAGAAAGGCTTCAGCGAGATTGAGCACAATGAAGAAAAGTGGGAAACCTCCATTGATTATCACCTTCAATATAGGTTTCTTGAAGAAAAGATTACAATAGTGTCACTCTACAATAACTCTTCCTCTCTTTTCTCATGTAACTCTCTCTAACTTAAAAAAAAATTTAAAATTAAAATTACATTGAAGAAGAAAAGAAAAACCTAAACTAAGGCTCTCTCTCTGAGATGGTGTCCTTTCTGCCTTCAAGGTATGAGGGTATTTATAGGAGAAAACTAGAGGGATAGAATGCGTATGAAGATAGGAAGAGCTATATGTTTCTGAATTTGAATTCTTCCCTTGTCACCAAACTTAATTTGATTTATCCAGAAATTCAATTCTGATCTGCAGCTTGTTGGCGTGTTGATTGCTGAATATCACTTAATAAATGATAGAATTGGAACGAGTGATCAACAGAAGAATTGTAGCTCTTTAAGTTTTCTTTCTGTATCATCTTGAATCATTAGATTTGACCTTCAGTAACGAAAGTTATGATTAAAATGCTAAACTATATCCAACCTGAATCCAAATTTAAATTGCTTCATCTCATCTGTTGATCTTCTCTCTATCCATTTATCCTCTTTGATTTTTAGTTTATCTTCTAAAATTGATAATATATTCACTTATCTTCAGCGAAGCAGATAGGGTCTTCAAACAATCCATTTTTCTCTTGAAATTAGATAATATTATCTTATTTTATATATCCAGTTTTCAGATAAGATAGCTTCTAGAATCTTTGGTTTGAATCGATCCCCTTTCTTTTGAACTTTTGAATTTAATTGGATAAATTTCATGATTATCTTCTCCCTATCATATCCTGCATGAATTAGGACATTAAGACAAATTATTTGCAATATTCATTACAGAATATATGCAGGAATATAATAATATTTATGCAATATATGTGTCCAAACAATTTTAAGTAATCTATAAGTTATAGGAATATCAAAATTTTCATTCCTAAACTTAGTCTCTATAATAAACATGTCATCAATCAAAGTAAGGAGTCAAATTATATTTCTCATCTAGTCTATTACTTTACCCTAAGTCATATGCATCATCGTGACTGTGAAGTTTGACTAAGGATTCTTTAACATTAACTCCTATGCCATATTTATATTTATTTTTCGTGGTATTTATTCCTCAATTCCATTAGGCTTTCTAATCTGCCCATGTAACGAGCCTTTAGTCAGTGACACCCAAACCGAACAGTTTTAGGGCACCAGGTGAGAAAACACCCCTAAGGACTTAAACACTCGAGCAGACAAGGTCACGAAACCATGGTTTTTATTTATAAAATGTACCCCTTTTAGGCGTGAATACTTATGTTTCATGAGGCACAAATACCCAGCTTAATCAGAGGATTATATATATATATATATATATATATATATATATATATATATATATATATATATATATATATATATATATTTCAAACTTTTCTAATTATCTTTTGCATAAATACCAAGGCTTGCTTAGGACAAAGTATCTAGCTAATTAATAATTAAATTTGTTTATTTTTTTTATACATATATAGTTTTTTTTTTATAAGGCATAAGAGTCTTTGTTTTTGAACCCTAAGAGTGTAAAGTGTATAAAGTGTGCATATTTTATCAAGGTAAAGATCAAGACTAAATTACTTTCACAAAATTTTTTCCTAACCCTAAAAATCAAACAAGTCATCTTTTTTGATCAAGTGTAAGAAATCTTAATTATGATTTTCCTATTCCTTAAAATTGACTTAATTTCTTACAAAAAATAGATCAAAATATTGTTCTTACCTTTCAAAAAGTTTTATATATATATATATATTTTTATTTTTTTATTTTTTTTTAGTTATGTTAGTCATGTTAGTCATGTTAGAACCCTCCCCCACCTTATCTCATGCATTGTCCCCAATGTATGAAATAAATGTATAGATGCATGAAATAAAATGTAAAAGAGGAGCATATATAATACAAAATCAAGTTTCTCCCACACCTAGATCTTTTTCGGTCTCATCCCTCTAGCTCTCTTCCCATTATTCCAATGGGTCCTCTTTATAGGGCATAGTGGGGAGGCTAATTTTTTTGTCATTTTAGCTCTCTTCCTCCCCAATCTCACCTTCTTTAGGTGTTTCTTCCTCATATTACTACATTCATTTTTTAAAATTGATCTCCACCACACTTCTCAGTTGGAACTTTCTCACTATGAATGCCTAAGAATTCTAACTCAGTTCCATATATCTCCTCAAAGCTTAGGTCAACACTTTCCCCTAGAGATGTGTAATTAACCAAAAGATCCCTAGTTTGTTCATCCAAACACGTGAGTTCTTCTTCGAAGAGGTCTTCAAAGAGTATGTCAATCGGAGGTTCTTGAATTATATTCTCATGTGATATATTATTGGTTGGCTCATCAAAAGTGAAGATATTTAAATCAAGTTTTCCTTTTTTAAAGGGTACTCTAAAATTAGGATCTCCGACATATGCCTTCTCATTAAGATAATCGCATTCATTCTTAAATAATTCATTAAGAAACAGCGACTCATTCTCTATGCCTTCACTTTCTTCATCACAATTGTTTTCAACAAAGTTTACCTCAAATGTTTGGTCTCTTATCTTATGAGGTTGTTTGTCTAGGTTGAAGACATTGACTTCTCTAGTCATGTCCCCAAAGGTTAATCTCATAGACCCATTCCTACAATTGATGATGGCATTGGCAGTAGCAAGGAATGGTCGCCCTAGGATAACAGGAGTTTGAACCCTATGATTGGACACAGGTTGTGTCTCTAGAACTATGAAATCAACAGGGTAAATAAACTCCCCAACCCGAATAAGGACATCATTAATCTTCTTTTTTGGAACTTTCACTGAACGGTCAGCCAGTTGGATAGTGACTCAAGTTGGACTAAGATCGCCCAACTCGAGTTGTTGATAAACTGAGAATGAAAGCAAGTTGATACTTGCCCCCAAGTCAAGAAGTGCACGACTAATCTCGGCTTGTCCTATTGTACAGGCAATGGTTGGACTACCTGGATCCTTGTACTTAACAGGGATCAGACCTGATAGTAGCTCACTAATGTTAGTGGCTAAGAAGACCATTTTAGGTACATTAGTCTTTCTCTTCTTGGTGCACATGTCCTTAAGAAACTTAACATAGGATAGGACTTGTTGGATGGCATCAAAAAGTAGCACATTTATCTTCACTTGATTAAAGATCTCAATTATCTTATCCATGTGTGGATTTTGCTTGTTGTTTTTTAGCCTATTAAGAAATGGTGCTATAGGCTGGTACACATGACTGGTTGACTTATCTTTTTCAGATTCGTCAGATTTAGGAGGAGTGGGATTAGATGAGGTGGATGCTTGATTGTCCTTGTGCTGAATGGGATTAGTTGGTGTTGACACTTGATTATCAACTTTCTTTCCTAACCTCAATGTATGAACAACATTACATTGATTTAACGATTGATCCTCAGCTAAATGAGCTTGTTGAGAATTTCTAGGATTGGTTATTGGCTGACTAGGCAAGATACCCTTTTGCCTCACATTCTGTGGATTGGCTAAGTGGCTCATTTGACCCTCTAGCCTTTGTATTGTTTGCATGAGGGAATCTTGGTTCTTCATGTACCTTTCCATATTTCTCTCAAAGTCAGTCATCCTCCTTTCAAGCTGAGGATTCTGAAAGGAATGTTGTGGAGCTTGGTTGGGAAAATTTTGTTAATAATATGAAAAATTGTTAGGAGAATTGTGAGGATGATTTGAAAAGTTGGGTTGATAATTGAAAGAATTGATGGAATGATGGAAGTAGCTTGCATGGTTTGACCGTAGGTGGTCATTATTTTGTTAGCTCCATGAGAAATTTGGGTGATTTTTCCAGCCAGGATTGTACGTTGGAGCGTAAGGATCATTGTTCGGCCTTGAAAAGGCCGCATTCATCGGTTCAAAAAAGTGTTATTGAGCTTGAAGTACAGGACACTCCTTAAACACATGATTCATGGCCTGACAGTAAGTACAACCCGGAGTTGGAAATTGGTTTGGGCTGACTTAATTGACTGGACTTGGTTCCTTAGTTTCTAAAGCTTCCAGTCTTCTCGCTAGGTTAGCTAACTTAGCCTCGTTAGCTATGGATGATTCAATTGAATGGAGACCTCCTTTTGAAGAGAAAGAGTTTGGATTCCTAGAGCTTTCACTAGTAGGTTCCCATTGGAGGGTCTTTTCAACTAGATTCTCATATAAATCCCATCCTTCATGTTCATCTTTCTGTAAGAATCCCCCTTGGCACATACTTTCTAAGAGGGTCTTGGTTGAGTAGTCTAAACCGTCATAAAGAATTTAGCATTGTCGCCATTTCTCTATTCCATGATGAGGACATTAGACAAGGAGGTCTTTGAAGCGTTCAAAGTACCTCCAAAACGGTTCACTAGGTTCTTGCTTGAACTGCTGATGTTTTTCCTAACGAGAGCGGTCTTGTGAATTAGATAGAATTTCTTCAAGAAGATCTTAATGAAACCATCCCAGGATGTGATAGAGCCGGCCGCTAAGCTGTAGAGCCATTTCTTTACCAAGTCCTTAAGAGCGAAAGAGACAAATCTCAACCTAATAGCATCATCTACAAGGTGTGAAATTTTCATCATTAGACATACTTTCTCAAATTCTCTTATGAAAAGAAGTAAGCATCTTCGGACTCTAAGCCATGAAACTTGGGGAGTGTGTTGATGAATTGAGGCTTAAGCTCAAAATTGTATTCACCAACCGATGGAAGTAGAATGTAAGATGGAAGTGAGGTTCTAATGGGATAGAACCTATCCTACAATGATGTTGGTTGAGCCATAACCGGATCTGGTCTTGGTTAAAACTTGGGTGGTGATGTGTTCCTAGTCAACCTAGATGAGTTAGGGTCTCTTGACCACACTTGCATACACAAACACAAACACAATCACAATTACAAACAAGTTTACCACAGTCAACAAGAGTAATCAACCAAAACTAGTTTAAGGTAACCTCGACCTAGACAACTCCTAACTGGTTGATTATCCACAGGAGGTATAATATAGACTTTGACCACAAGCTAATCAGCTAGGTTAGGGCAAGATTGGTGGGAGGTTATCCGTCAAAGACATTCCTTAATTAAGTAACCACCAGCCTACGGGCTTTCGGCCCTTAATCCCCTTCCTAGACACCGATTTGACAGGAGTCAAATTCCAGCACCTTCCCCCTTAGGATAATCTCCTAGTGAGTTCGAGATGTCCCTACGGCCAACGTCTATCAGATTTTACTTAGGCTTAGGTTGTGCGTGCTTGAAGATGGTTTGTGGGCTAAGGAAGGGTAATGACTTCCCCACCTTATCTTGAATTGGGTTTTGCCCTTAGAATTTATTGTGCAAAGTGTGCAAGATATAGAAAAGTAACATTTAAAAACAAAATATCACCCAAGAATGTTTCCTAAACTATATGTTAGGCATACGTACCTTGTCTCTAGCTCTCTTCAACAGTAATTGAAAATAAATGTAATTAGACAAATGCCTAGAATGCAAGTCTAAACGTTTTTCAAGCAATTAACAATCACTCAAATTACTGTTGGATTAAAACAGGGATGGTGGATAGCAGATATAGTAAGAATATAACACACAAAAACTTAATTTTTGCAAGCAATATGTCCTGCAAAAAAGAGTTTTAGTAGTCCAACAAAATTTTCAACTTTTGCAACGTAATTTCTTGAAATTCTGTTTCCTACTTTCGAGAGTAGGGGCGCAGAATAGCAAGTCTTCTCCTGCAAAGTTTGAATGCTAAATCTGAATCTTGACGTCCCTGAAACAAGACACCAAACTTGTTAAAAACAAATACACCGTTCCCTCCCCGGCAACGGCGCCAAAAATTGATTGAGTAATGAAAGAGCAAGGATTTACCGTGTAGCTTTGGGCTAACGGGTCGTGTCCACGAGGAGGAATGCGATGAAAGCTTTTCGGTGTTTTGTTTAGAAAGCTAAGAATGGTGCTAGTTTTTTAAGTTAAAAAAGAAAATGGAGAGAAGGGAGATGATTAAAAGAAAAGTTACAAATTTAGAGAAGGCTTTGGAAAAGGTGAATTTTGTATAAAGTTTGTAAAGTGATTTGTTATTTTTTTTAATAAAGAAGAAAATCTGGGCTCACTACTCAATGATATGTTCTTCTATTGAAATCATTAGTGCCTCAACTTGATCATAGGCCAAAAACTTAAGATTTATTTTAGAAAGCTTTAAGCAAAGCACATAAGATGTTTGAAAAAGTTATTCTTTTCTTTAAAAAATCGTCTTGAATTGAATGTTAAATCATCAAGAAGTTCAAGTATGAGATAAAAACAAGTTCAAGAGACATTTTCAAAAGAAGTAGAAGTTTAAAAATCCAAACCCATCCTCATGTGCCTTCAAGAACACTTTCAAAGAAGAAAAGCTTTAGTTTAGGCATTCAAATGATTCATTGGGTCTTTTTCATGAAAACCATTCAAAAAGAAGAGGAATCAGAGAGAGGAGTAATAGTGAGCCCAGAAAACCGATTTAGCTACTCATGAAAGACAAAGAACAATGCAAGTAAATAATGCAAGACATACCGTAAAATGGAGTGGAAGAAAAGGTAGCTTGATCCTTGTATTGATGTCACTTCAATCTTCAGAATACAATCACTCAATTCCTCTCTCTCACTGGTGTTTGTACTGAACTATAAATTGCAAAACAAAGATACAACTTTTACACTATCTAACAAAGAGCCTAAATCGTTAAAAAATAAACAAAAATTCTAATTCTAGTCTTCGCTCCTTTCTTCTCTGTTGGAAATGGTATTTATAAGGAAAAACCAGAGGGGAGGGGTCGTAGGAAGATTGGGGGAGCAAACGCTCCCCAACAACCATAACCAAGCCGCGAAAATGTGGCTTGGGCCGCGTTTTCGCGGCCCTGGTGTGGCCAGGTGGCCACACCCAAATGGTGGGACTCCCCGGTTTGTTGATTCGCCCATATCTTCTGCTAGTTTTCTCGTTTCAGCTCCAGGATTTGACAAAATAGCCTTTGATTGTTGGCTTCAACCGCTTGATTTGAGAGGATTCATTTCAACTGATTTTCAACCTCTCTGATATGCCAAGATTTGCCCTAATTCCTTGATTTCGAATTTATTCTGAATTAAATCAGAATTTGATAGGCTTTTGGGCTTGTTTCTCTTTCCTTTCTTTTAGCAATGGGCCTACATTTAATAAAGGAGAATAAGACTTATTAATAGGATTTATTAGATAAAAAGTACGATAATGTGACAATGTATATGCAATATATGTGACTGATCATATGGCAACTCTTCTTCGACGGTGCATCAAGAGCGGGTCCGCGAAGGAATGTCATAGTAAGAGTGAGGGTAGTCCTTGTCTCCTCACAAAACTATGTAATCCCTCGTGCATTCTCATTAATTGAGCCATGTTATAAAAACGTAGCGGAATACAATGCTCTCTCGATCGGGATGCAAATCGCTGATGAGATTGGTGTAAAATTCTCGAAGCATATGGTGACTCAAAGCTCATCGTTAATCAAGTTCGTGGGGAGTATGAAGTCAGACATGAAGACTTAGTACCCTATTACAACGCAACTATTTACATGGCCGAGAGATTTAGAAACTTTTACATCGACCATGTACCTCGCCAGCAAAATGCACACGCAGATACGCTGGCGTCTCTCACTGCTTCCTTGGCTCTTTCAGCCGAAGTGGTAGAGAAAATACTCGTGTATAGCCATGACTTGTATTGCCCAAGATTCACTTTTGAAGATCACCAAAAGCCGACAGGAGACTGTTTAGTCAAAGAAGCTCTACAGATTTCAACATGTCTGAGCATAGAGACTGGTGATTCCCATACATCGACTATGCATTGTAAGGCATCCTTCATGATGACCCCAAAGAGGCAGCTGCCATTAGAAGGAAAGCCCCTAAATTCTACTACAATACGATCACGCGAATACTATATCGCCGATCACATGATGGGATCCTCCTCCGCTTCCTGTCACAGAAGGAGGTACAGAAAATGCTCAAAGAAGCGCATGACAGCTTGTGTGGAGCTTACCAGCCTGGTTCGAAGCTTGAAATCGACTCCGAAGACTGGGGTATTATTGGCCAAAGATGATCCCTGACGTCATCGCTTACGCCAAACGATGTCACGCATGTCAGGTCCATGGTGACTTCATCCATCAAGCACCAGGACATCTTTGGTCTACAACTTCTACCTGGCCATTTGAGATGTGGGGAATGGACGTGGTTGGCCCTATCAGCCCCTCTTCATCCAAAGGACATCGGATCATCTTAGCTTTAACCGATTACTTCTCTAAATGGGCTGAAGCTATTCCCTTGAGGAAGGTAAAGACATTTGACGTGATCAAATTTGTTAAACATCATGTCATTTACCGCTTTGGTGTGTCACAATCGATTGTCCACGATAACGGGCCCTAGTTCGTCAGTCATGCTTTTCAGAGGTTCTGTAATAAGTTCAGAATTCAGTGCGTATCTTCAACCGCATACATCCAACCGCTAACGGTCTTGCAAAAAATTTCAATAAGACTATTGAAAAACTTCTCAAGAAATTTATCTTAAAAAGACAACGTAACTGTGATGACAAATTAGGTGAATGCTTAAGGGCTTATTGTACAACTGTTCGAACCCCGATGAAAGCTACACCATTTTCTTTGGTATATGGGTGTGAAACTGTACTCCCATTAGAAATCCAGATCCCATCTCTACGTGTCGCCTTGACAGCAGAGATGACAAATGAAAAGAAGCATCGACATTGACTCCAAGAGCTGGAGGCTTTGGATGATAAACACCTGCAAGCTCAATAGCAAATTAATCTCTATCAAGCTTGAATTACCAGAGCCTTCAAGAAGAAAGTCAAGGAGCAGACTTTCAAGAAAGGTGACCTTGTCTTAGCTGTCAGAAGACCCATGGTGATGACACATAAGACGAAAGGGAAATTCCAACCTAAATGAGAAAGACCATTTGTAGTGGAGTCAGTCTACTCAAATAGAGCATATCGCCTTATAACCTCAGACGGTGATACGCTAATGATGCCAATCAACGACAAATTTTTGAAGAAATACTATCCTTGATAGCATTCTTCTCCTGATCAGGTTAATACTACACCTCTGATCACAAGTCCAGATCCAAGATGTTTGGAAGAACGCCAAAGAAAAGCTTCTTTCTTCCCTCACTGGGTTACATCACGGTCGATCAGTGTCGAACCGATCGAGCGTTGGTTACATCATGATGCATAATGAAAACATTGAAGAAGATACAAAGTGCAAGACTTTGGTTTTAGCCTTGTTACTCTTCTCTAGTGTACCTATGGACATTCGACGCCTTCGACAGCTAAGGATAGAGGAAAATGTTGGCTTTTAAGTCCAACATAAATCTTCGACAACTCATCATGCTGAGGGGAATAGCATGGCTAGCCCAACTCAAATGGTAGTTGATAAAGGCACACCAAATTCATTGATAGCTGAGAGTTTGCTAAAAATCCTAAGGGACTTGGTCCCATCCTCCCTTCCAAAATCTCCTACCAATTCTCATCCATAGAATGGTAGGGCAACAAAAATACCTGGGCTCATTCCTCCAATGAAATGAGCTGAAACTTATCACGTTAACAATAAACCTCTGACAAGCCAGATTTTTCTATCTCCAGCAGATTCAGTCAAGTTAATATTAAACCTCTGACAATTCATTTTATTTTCCACCAAAGTCCCCTACCAATTCTCTTCTATAGAGTGGTAAGTTCACAAACTCAATCATTGTTAAGTTTAATACTATACCTCTAATAGTGAAAAGTTTTAATACTCCCCGGCGAATACGGACTTCCACTTGTCTCTCAATTGAATGGAGTCACAAGTTCTCAAAATTACTCATATCGCAAATCAATTCTTGTCAAGTTAATACTACCCTCTGATATCCCAAACTTCACATGTCTCTCCCTTGCATGGAGTCACAAGTCCTCAAAATTGCTCATATCGGAAATTAATTTTTGTCAAGTTAATACTACACCTCTGACATTTTAAACTTCACTTGTCAATTCTCATCAATAGAATGACAAGTCCTCAAAATTGCTCATATCACAAATCAACTATTGTCATGTTAACATCACACCTCTGACAAATTACTGTTAAGTTTAACACTACATATCTAACAGTGATTAAGTTACTGCTAAGTTTAATATTAAATCTCTGACAGTCACTGTTCCTCAGGCTTCAATATCGAAGCTGAGATGAGTGATGCTAAGTTTAACATCACACCTCTAGCATCCAGTTCATTGTTAAGTTCAATAATACTTTTATGACAATGACTTTCCCTCGAACTTCCATATCGAAGTCGAGATGCCTAATGCCAAGGTCAAAATTACACCTCTATTATTATCTCCACTGCCAAGTTTAACACTGCACTTATGACAGTGGTATTTTCAGTTTTCCCAAACAAAACTGAAATCTTATAGAGCTAAGTTAATATCACACCTCTATCTCACATCTTTGTCAAGTTAATATCACACCTCTGACAAGATTTAATTCAACCTTTAGGTTAATATCACACCTCTAACAGTAAAGATTCTTCTAGATCCCTAATGGGTCCAGTTTCATTTGTCATTCTCATCCATAGATTAGCAAGTTCACAAAAATTATTTCACTCCTGTCAAGTTAATATCACACTTCAGATAGTAATTTTAAATTCCTTTTTGACTTGCTAAGTTAAATATCACATTCTAGCAAATCAAAAGTAATCACTTCTATTTATCTGATTTTTAATACAAAGAGAAAGTTAAGACATATAAGAAGACAAGAAAAAGTGTCACTTTTATTGATATTAAAACATATGAAAGTGATACAAGACACTCTCTTATACAATAAGATTGAGTGTTACAATAAAGAAGTACAAAGAAGTCCCTTTACTCAGTGAAAGGTTGCACTCACTCCTTAAAACATCAAAGGTACATGAGCTCATATTCTTGACTGCGGCAAGGAAAAGTGGATCGACTTCTTCTCTTCTTGCGAACAATGGTGTTTCTCGAGGTCAAAATGCAGGGGAGCATTTTGATTCCACCTGACCAATTGGTGTGAGCCGTAATCCTTCGCTTAATTAGCATCTCCACCACCAGAAAGTCATCCAACGAGCATGGGCTTTTCATCGCTGTCACTCCTTTGAGTAATATTGGTAAAAGGAGGATCCGAGACCTCACTAGTGACGTCCTCTTTCCTGTGGCTTTCAAAGCCGCCATACCCATTGTGACCATAAAGAACCTGGGGCATTACTGGTGCGTCATGTCCAATAAGGCCTTGACTGGGTACTGGTAACCGTACGGATCCTCCTTGCCCTTGGACAGGAGTTCTGACTTCTGAGTACTCGCCAATCGAACAAGCTGGCTGGTCCAAATATTCTCCCATGAATTCGGTAAAGACGCAGGAGACTAACGTAAGGCTGCCGAACCTGCAAGGAACAAAAACTCGAAGTTTAAAATTCTATAAAGACAGGAACAGAAAATCTGAGGCACAAACGCGAGACTGAAGTCATGAACTACAAATGCGGAGTAAACCGATGCAGAGAATATGGATCCAAACTTAGTCTAGTTTTAGACTTGCGTCCAAGATGTAAGATGCGAGGCATGAATCAAGAATGCAGACTTAAAATTCTCTAAGCCAAAGAACACCAAACGCGAGTTTCATATACAAAACTCGCATTTCAAGATCCAAACGCAGAGTTTATCACACTCGTGTTTGAAAAATTTGAGACTTAGATTTTGAAGTCAACAAGCTCGCGTTTCAGCAAGAAATCTGAAAGGCGCGTTTACAGAGTAGGGGCGCATCAATCAGATTTCAAGAGGAAATCAAGGGACAGAGTCTCTTTATGGATAGGGAAGAAAGAACTTCAGAGAAGACTGAGTATTTCATGGCAAAAGACGGTTCCTACCCGAGAAAGAATTCTCTAAAAGTTGGACTTTATTTGTCAAGGCACGGCTGTGAAGGCACTTAAAGCAATGCTTTTTGATGTTGAAATCACTTGACAATGATAATCTTTAAAGAAGATTGAAGGAAATCATGGAATATTTGAGTTCTTATTGTTCATCAGAATACATGCCCTTGAAGAGAAGATGACAATCAAGACAAAGTCCCTCAGAGCGCATGCTCGTAAAGAAAAATAGTCAAGATAAAGGATTGTTAAGAGGCTGAGGCCTATTTATAGGCAAGCCATAAGGCTTATAATTAATGGCATAAAAATCAAAGCCATCAGCCTCAATGCCCGCATGGATATCAAATCTAATGTAAAGGTGACACGTGGATTGTCACTCCAGGAAACACCAATGACACAAGTCCCCACCGTCAACGCTGACTTGGCATTAAAAGATCCAACAATATCTTTAAGACAGATTGCATGTGACACTTTAGAGGCTGTGTCCTGAAGTCCGCGTCCTTTCACAAGACTTGAAAGATGCGTCCCGAAGTTTGCGTTCTTGCACAAACTCAAAGGTCGCGTCCATAAGTCCGCGACCTTTCATAGACCTGAGGGCTGTGTCCCTTTCGTCTAATTGAAGAAGCCACAGCCGCATCTCCTTAGTGATCCAGACCCGCGTCCTCTTAATGATCCAGATCCGCGTCTCCTTGGCAAGCCAGGATCACGTTCCTCAACAATTCAAAGTTGCCTCCTGAAACTCGCGTCCTTTCGCGAACCTGAAGGTCGCGTCCCCTTTATTAAATTGAAGAACGCAGGTTTGCATTTCAAAGCCGCGTCCTCTCAAAGGGCCAGAGTCGCTTCTCTCTTGAGGAGCCAGAGCCGCATCCCCACCAAACAGCTGAGAGTCGCGTCTCTCTTGATGAGCCAGAGCTGCGTTTTCATCAACAGTTCAAGTCGTGTCTCCACTACAAATGAGAGCCGTGTCTCAATCACAAACCCAGTGCAACCTGAGTTTATCATTCACGTGTCTTTCTTGATGAGCCAGAGCCACGTTTCCATCAATAGTTTAGAGCCGACTCTCTACTACAAATGAGAGCCGCGTCTCTATCACAAACTCAGTGTAACCTGAGTTTATCATTCATGGTCGTGTCCTAGCTACAAAGAGTCCATCTAATTCTCAAAGACAAACAAAGGATATAGACGAGACAAGACTTTGATAACTTTTATTATTTGACTCAAAAATGATAAAAGTAACACAAACACTCTCTTATTTGACAAATGGAGTGTTATGAGAAAATGGAGAAATACAAAATGGAGAAGAAGGCTAATAATCTGGCTCCGCCAAAGAATGGATCCATTCCCAGAAGCGCTGCATCTTCTGCTGGCGTGCCTTTTCTGCTTCTGCCAAAGCTTGAACCCGCAACTCTTCCTCTGATAGGAATCTCTAAATAGCCAGTTGTGTCTGAAGAGACTCCAACCTGGAAGAATGGGCAGCAAGGTCTTCCTGAACTTGCATTTTGGCAGTTTCCAGCTCTTCCAGCCTTTTTTGGCGACAACAAGTTTCTGCTCGTTGACTTGAATCAAGGCTTGCGCCTTAGCAATAGCAGCATGAGCAGTGGTGATAACTTGCTCCGCACTTTGGATGACGACTTCGGATTCCTTCGAATCGTCAACCAATCTTAGGTAGTCGACTTGGAAGTGGTGGAGATGACGAGCTTCTTAGACCATTTGCTCCTCCATCTCTTTTTGCTCATATTCTTGAGCGATGAGGAGCTTACCCAGCATCAACCGAGCCTCTTCCATCGAGCTAGACTTTTTAGAGTCTTTAGTGTTGGAACATATTTCGATGAAGACTTTGTGAAGCATTTCATTTGGAGCTCTAACACATGACGAATCAAGAGTTCTACATGATCAAGATGTCCCAAGGAGAGTTGATATGATGTATTTTGTAAAGATGAAATAGCATGTAAAAAGCCTTGACACACACACCATATCAATGTCCATTAGTCGACTAATACCTATGACAAGTCGACTAATAACATGTGTAGTCGACTTGACTCATACCCTAGTCGACTAGTCAAGTGTCCAAATCAGACCCAACTCTCTGTTTCTGCATTAGTCGACTTGACAGTAAAATATAGTCGACTAATAGCAAAGTGTAGTTGACTAACCCTTGTCCCCTAGTCGACTAATCCCTGGTCCAGTCGACTTATAAGTAGTTGCAGTCGACTTGAATCAGTTATCCAGAAAACTGTCACTCCAACGTCTCTTGACCTAATCGACTAATACCCAAACCTAGTCGACTAATAGAAGGAAAATTGCCTAGTCTAGTCGACTAACTCTATAAGCAAGTCGACTATAGGCAGTTTCTAACTGTTGGACAGTTTCTGACTGTTGGTCTTTTGTGCAACGTTTTCCAACGTTTCAAACATCGAATTGCACCTATAACTACCCTAACTTACCCTAGTCTTCAGCTATATAAAGGGTAGTTAGTCCAAAGGCCATATACCAAGAAAAATCTTCAGTTTTCCAAAGCCAAAATTCTGTCAAAATCTGAAAACTGATTCCAACTTCTGTTCTTCACCAAAAGTCATTTCCATTGTGAAGTTCTCTGAAGTTTCTCCTATACTAAACCTTGTCCACGTTCATACACTATACCAAGGCTTATAGGAAAGTTGTAATACTCAAAGTAAGCATTGTACACGGGTGGCTTCTTGGTGTAGAGGCAGTTGTACAAGGTGAAGTTTATTCTCTTGGTGGAAGAGAAGATGTTCTCTTGGATGTAGAGAAGGTGTACACATTTGGCAAAGGGGATTTGTTAAGTGGTGTGCATGGTTGTGATTTTGGGTGTACAAAATCAAGGATAAAGGAAAATCTCAAGCGGGTGGCTTGGGAACTGGATGTAGGTTACGAGGACCGAACCAGGATAAATCTCTCTTGTTTGCGTTTGTCTATTTTCTGAGATTTGTTTTCCTTTTTGCAAGTTTATTTATTTGCTTAAAGTTAATCCTTCTTGTTTTAGTTTTGTGTTGACTTAGGTATTTTTAGATCTATAATTGCCAACAGAGATATTCCGCATTTGGCATCATCTCGGGACCAACAATTGGTATCAGAGCGGGTACAAGTCAACAACAAGGATGGCAACGGAGTTTTCATCATACCAATTCAAGGAAGGACATTCTACACAACGTCCACCGCTATTTGACGGATCCAACTACAACTATTGGAAGTGTAGAATGAAGATCTACTTGCAATCGCTCAACTACGAACTTTGGAACATCGTTGAAGCATCGTACACCAAGCCAACAACCAACTACAATGCTTGGAGTGAAGATCAAAAGAAGAACGCGAACCTTGACGCCAAAGCGATGAATGCCTTGTTCTGTGCCCTAACCAAAGAAGAGTTCAACAAAGTGTCAACAACCACTTCTGCACATCAAATATGGCATACTCTTCAGGTAACACACGAAGGCACAAGTAAAGTTAAGGAATCTAAGATATCTGTTCTTGTCCACAGGTTTGAATTATTCAAAATGGAGAAGAATGAAGCCATATCCGAAATGGTAACAAGATTCACCGACATTACCAATTCCTTAGCATCTCTTGGAAAAGACTACACCCAATTTGAAAGAGTTCGTAAGATCCTTCGTGCACTCACACCAGAATGGGAGAAGAAGACAACTGCAATTGAAGAAGCCAATGAACTCTCAACTTTGTCGTTAGAAAACCTAATCGGTAATCTAATGGCATATGAAGTGCAGTTAGAAGAAAGAAAGAAGGACGAACGACAACACCGCTAAAAGAAGAAAGAACTCGCCTTCCATGCATCCTCCGACACGGACGATTCCAATGACGATGAAGAGGAGATGGCAATGCTTTCAAAGAAATTCAGGAGATTTCTAAAGCAAGGTAAATTCAAATGCTTTAATTGTGATAAATCAGGACATATGAAGATGGATTGCCCTTTGCTCAAAAAGAAAGATAAATACAAGAGCAAAAAGTTCTGAAAGAAGAAAAACTATGAAGCATCATCAGAATACAGTGATTCCCTTCCTCTGATGAAGAAGAAACCACTGAACGTGTCAACCTATGTTACATGGCATTGGCAGATGATGAGGTATCGTTTACTGAACTTTCTGATGCATTTCATGAATTGTTTATTGATCTGAAAAATGAAATATTGAAAAATAAAGTTTTATCAAAGAAAATGAAAAACTTTTAAAGGAAAATTCATGTTATGCTTTACAAGTATCTTCTATAAATTCTCAACAAGATGAGTTTGAAAAAGTCATATCATCTTTGAAAAATGAAAATGAGAAGTTTATAAAAGAGAACATTTTTCTGAAAAAGGAAACTGAATCTTTGAATAAAAGGATTTCTATTTTAGATAAAGATATTTCAGTTTTCAAAAAGAAATATGAAGATCTTTTGCAAAATGTGACTAAGTTCAATAAAGGAAAAGAAAAATTGAATGATTTATTATCTTTTCAGAAGTTGTCACATGATAATCATTATGGTATTGGATATAATGAAAAGTCTTCATATGTTAGTAATCCATATGTGAAAAGAAAGTCTAATCATGTTTCAAAAAGAATTAAGACAAAGTTTATATGGATTCCTAAGAATTTAAGTTTTCATGATAAAAATACATATATTGCTTCATACATTCATGATATATGTGATTCTTGCAACTATGTGTATACTAACAGGTGGAAACCAAATTCTAAATGGATTTGGACTCCTAAAGGTTAATATGTTCTTTTATGTTTTGTACCATCTAACGTTTATCTTGCAGGTACCATGTAAAAATTGATAAGAACATATATATATATATATATATATATATATATATATATATATATATATATATATATATATATATATACTAATATATTTGTTGCAGGGGGAGAACAAAGTCTTTTCATAATTGTTATAACCCAATTTCTGCAGGGGGAGGAAAATATAACCTATTTTTTGCAGGGGGAGCACTTGTGCACACAAAGCGTCATCATCAAAAAGGGGGAGAATGTTGGAACATATTTCGATGAAGACTTTGTGAAGCATTTCATTTGGAGCTCTAACACATGACGAATCAAGAGTTCTACATGATCAAGATGTCCCAAGGAGAGTTGATATGATGTATTTTGTAAAGATGAAATAGCATGTAAAAATCCTTGACACACACACTATATCAATGTCCATTAGTCGACTAATACCTATGACAAGTCGACTAATAACATGTGTAGTCGACTTGACCCATACCCTAGTCGACTAGTCAAGTGTCCAAATCAGACCCAACTCTCTGTTTCTGCATTAGTCGACTTGACAGTAAAATATAGTCGACTAATAGCAAAGTGTAGTCGACTAACCCTTGTCCCCTAGTCGACTAATCCCTGGTCCAGTCGACTTATAAGTAGTTGCAGTCGACTTGAATCAGTTATCCAGAAAACTGTCACTCCAACGTCTCTTGACCTAGTCGACTAATACCCAAACCTAGTCGACTAATAGAAGGAAAATTGCCTAGTCTAGTCGACTAACTCTATAAGCAAGTCGATTATATGCAGTTTCTGACTGTTGGACAGTTTCTGACTGTTGGTCTTTTGTGCAACGTTTTCCAACATTTCAAACATTCGAATTGCACCTGTAACTACCCTAACTTACCCTAGTCTTCAGCTATATAAAGGGTAGTTAGTCCAAAGGCCATATACCAAGAAAAATCTTCAGTTTTCCAAAGCCAAAATTCTGTCAAAATCTGAAAACTGATTCCAACTTCTGTTCTTCACCAAAAGTCATTTCCATTGTGAAGTTCTCTGAAGTTTCTCCTATACTAGACCTTGTCCATGTTCATACGCTATACCAAGGCTTATAGGAAAGTTATAATACTCAAAGCAAGCATTGTACACGGGTGGCTTCTTGGTGTAGAGGCTGTTGTACAAGGTGAAGTTTATTCTCTTGGATGTAGAGAAGGTGTACACATTTGGTAAAGGGGATTTGTCAAGTGGTGTGCATGGTTGTGATTTTGGGTGTACAAAATCATGGATAAAGGAAAATCTCAAACGGGTGGCTTGGGGACTGGATGTAGGTCACGAGGACCGAACCAGGATAAATCTCTCTTGTTTGCGTTTGTCTATTTTCTGAGATTTGTTTTCCTTTTTGCAAGTTTATTTATTTACTTAAAGTTAATCCTTCTTGTTTTAGTTTTGTGTTGACTTGGGTATTTTTAGATCTATAATTGCCAACAGAGATAGTTCCGCATTTGGCATCATCTTGGGACCAACATTTAGTTCCCTAAGGCATATACCCAATTGCTCAACCAGCGTCAGATACGCCCTAGCTTGCGCAGGGCTTCCAGTGTGACAGATGTTCTCGATTTGATTCTCAAGAAGCATCTGAGCAAACTCGAAGGAACTTCTCCCAGAAAGGACCAACTCAATGCAAGACTTCATGGAGGTGAAAAATTATTGCACCATTTGATGCGCTAATTCTTTCATGATATCAGTGGTTGGAGATGACCCTGCCGGTGCACTCCCGGATCCCCTCTCTATGACAGGATAAGTAACAACCATAGAAGCGGGAGTAGACTCAACTTGTGCAGGGATGAGGCTGAAAACAGGCTCTTCTGATGTTGAGCCCGAGGCCAACACCTCCAGGATGGCTGTCGCGGTAGCTTCCACAGCAACAGAGGCGGCAACAAAATCCACGGCACTGGGTTCACAAGCTGAAGTTTGAACTGCGCTGTCTTCTGCGCCGAGGCTCTCCATGGGATTCTCTACTTGAGCTACCCAAGTACTCTCTATAACCATAACATTAATGTCAGTGGTAACAATGAAAAGGAGAGTATTCAGTACGTCTTCATTGTCTTACCAAGTTGAGGATTTGAAGATGGCAAATCCCTAGATAAGCAACTTGGGAATGAGGGTTCTCCGATCTCAGTGGATACACCCTCATGAGGCATTCCGGTAGCAGGAACTTCGAGACTCTCCTACTGGGCCAGTTCCTGGATCATCTCAGCAATGTAAGAAGAAGTTGTGACTTCGCTTCCGGTGGCCACCCTTTAAAAGAAAGGAAACGTTAAAATACTTTTCCAACCTGATGGGGAAACAATTAAAGAGGATAGAAGAAATACCCTCAGTGGTAGCAATCTCCACTGTCAGCAAACCATTGCAGGGACGTACCCCTGCATCTTTTCCTCTGATATATGCGAGAATTTGCTCGTATCAGGAAGAGCGGGTTCGTCACCGAAGTCGACTTCTTTGCCAGAATAAAGTTCATGCTCTTCAGACAACGAAGACAACAGTTAGACCCTAGAGGTCTCAACGATCGGGGCTTTACCACTAAGAACCCCGGTAGTGGTGCTGGGCTCAACAACCCGCGAGGTAGGCATCAACACGCTGGGAAACCCAGGCTGTTGCACCTCCACCCTTCTCTCTTGAGCCGAAGAAGGTCCAGGCTGAGTTGAGACTCCTGAAATCTCAACATCATCCCTCTCCACTAAATCAACTTTAGGTCGTTCAAACTCCTCGGCCACGACGGGTTCGCCCACAGGCTCTCCCTCTACTAGGATCACGGGGCCTCTACTACACAGGCCTCGGGAGCGATGAGTTGGGACTGCCTCCTCCTCTTCTTCTTCTTCCTCCTCCTGCTCCTCAGCACCAGGAGGGACTACTTTAGGCATCTGGGTCAATGCTCTAGCCTCAGACCCTCTCCTGGCCTTCTTTGGGCTGGGCTCACCATGGGAAGTAGAGCCACGAGGATGTTTCGCCACAGCTTGCCGACTCCTTCTGGTGAATTGTGAAAGTACACCTAGAGGGTGTTGAATAGGTGTATGACTTATCTAATGACAAATAATGCGAAATTTAAAAACTAATGCAACATACATAGTGTAACCAAAGAGTGTAGACGAATTCCGGTGAAGGGCTCTGGACTATCTCCTCCAAATTCTTCTAAATAAGAGTTGAGGTGCTATATGGAGCTCTCTTGGTTTAACACAAGTATGGCACACAAACAAACAACACAAGCATATATATGATATGAACAATATGAAATGATGCAAGGCACAATATAAGAGAGAGGGTTAGAGAAACTGGACCAATCGCAAACACCAAGACATGTTTCGAGGTTCGAGCACTCAGCTCTACGTTCCTGCCTTCATACAAAAGGATTTTCACTATATCGTCTACACAGGACTTCCCACACAGGGAACCTCCACTGAGGATTTGGGCAAATATAACTTGGGAGTACACAACTCCTCTCTCAACAAATACAACCTCTCACTAGAGGCAAGGCACAAAGCCAACACAATATCAACCTCACAATTGAGGGATATGCACAAAGACAAACAATGATCAACCTCTCACTAGAGGGATACCAGCAAGCTCAATCATCTCTACACTTAAAGGGATAACCACAATCCAATGCACACTCCTCTACACTTAGAGGGAAAGACACAAAGCCAAGCAATGATAAGGGTTTACAATACTTGGTGGTATCAACAACTACAAACTAATTTTTCCCACAAAAATTGATCCTAATAGATAAGATAGATAGATAGCTCAACTGTGAGAAAAAAAAGTGTTTGAAAATGAAAACAACAAAGAAAAACACTTGGGAAATCACAAGATAGATGTTGAAATAAAGATCAAAAACTAATTCCCAAATACTCTCTTTTTCTTTGAATTTTTCAACCTTTAAAACAAATAAAGAATGATCTTTTAAACCCAAAAACTCTTTTAAAACACTTCTAAAGATGAGAAAATTTGCTCTTCAAATTGTTGTCCAAAACTAGCTCAAATGTGGGGTATTTATAACCCCAAACAATTCCGCCTGTTGGCAGCCAAGAAAGGGCATTTTTGCTCTTCCAGTCGATCGGCCAACGGTCAGATTTCTGACCGTTGTGCGTCCGGTCGACCGCCCAGTCGACTGGGCCTAGAACTAGAGAGCAACGGCTCTCTGGCCGGTCGACCGCCCGGTCAACCGGAGCCGGATACAGAGAGCAGAACTCTCTGCCGGTCGACCGGCCGGTCGACTGGGGCCATTTCCAGAGAGCAGAACTCTCTGGACGGTCGTTCGCCCTGTCGATCGGCCCACCAGCTCAAGCTGGCGTGCACACTTGTGCACGCCGGTCGACCGGACCGGTCGACCGACTTCTGCAGCGGTCGACTGACAGAAGACCAGTCCAGCAAATTAGGGATTTAAAACTTCGTTATTTTGACTTCTAAAAAATCCCATAAAATCACATAAATTTTAGAAAAATAAGTTCTTATTATATCTTTGAAATACAAATATGTGTGAAAAAAATTTAACACATATTACAAACTATTTGAACCATTTTTGTGTTCTTGAAAGTTTGCCTTAAACCAAAATCTGTATTTTCCAAAACTTAGATTTTTGAAATGGAAATCCGATTTTTTCAAAACACATGTAAATACAAAAACATGATATTTAAACAACTTTTAAGCATGTTGTATATGGATAGAATCCAATATACATGAAAGATATTATATCTATGTTTTTGACTTTAAATCCAAAAATAAGTTTTGTTTAAATACAAAACTACAAACACATAAATAGGCTATCAAAGTAAGTTTTTCTAAATAGATGAAGCATAGATGTATATAGATCAAATCTAATTTACATTAAACCATGTAAAACTTGTTTTGATTCTATCTATTCATGAAAACCTTATATATGAAAAATCAAAACCGGTTAAACCAAAAATCAAAACATGAAACTTTAAAATAAGTGTGTGTATGTGAACTTGAGCATATCAGCACTATCTAATCTTTACAATGATCTAAACAAAATCTTAAACTAAACAAACTGATGTCTTCTTATAGAACTCCGTTACCAAGTCGACTCGATCCAAACGTGATCCACCGAGCTTGACTCCAACCGAGTGCTAGATGTGAACTTGACGCACGAGCTCTTGAATCTGTGAAAGCTCGAAAACACCTTTGTTGAAGCTAATCACCTACTAATATCTTGATCAAATATCTAAAACTAAATATCACAAGATTATTAGTAAACAATAACTACATGAGTTAATCATCATCAAAACTAGAGTGAAGGGCCTCTAGGCCAACAAGCTCCCCCTTTTTGATGATGACAAAACTCATGGAGTTATATATGCATGGATTAAAGTTAAGCCTCATAGAAGCTCCTCCTTAACTCATTTATAGCAATAAACAATAAAGATATGTAATGAATGCTCAATATAGATATGTATAAACATGCATAAAACAAGGAAATGAAACAAACATGATCCAATGAAATAAACATGCTCTTGATACCAATTTTAAAATATAAATGTTCTTAAAAAAATGTTGCTCTTGATACCAACAAATGCTCTTGATACCAACAAAAGATACTCTTGATACCAATGGTAAGAGATAACAAACTTAAATAAACATGCATATTAAACAAGAAGTAAACATGCATATTAAACTCCAAAATATCTCTCCCCCTTTTTGTCAATTCATCAACAAATGGGTACAAACAATAAAGGGCATAAATAATATTTTTCTCCATTTTTATATAAATCAAACAATAAAGGTATATATGCTATATACATTCATGAAGAGGAGAGACGTGAAGTTAACTCCCCCTGCATACATGCATTTATATGAAAAGAGATAACTAAACCTTAACCACATAAACCATAATATACAATGTATAAAGGAGATGTAAAGCTCCTACTACACACGTGTAAGATATAAAGAAGAGCGGTCAAACTCCTCAATATGAGATATACTCAACATGAATATATATATATATATATATATATATATATATATATATATATATATATATATATATATATATATATATATATATATATATATATATATATATATATAAAAGATGTTAAGCTTTCCTTGAAAGCAATACAAATCAAAACATTATGATACCAATTGAAAAATATATCAATTTAGTATGAAGGTATACATTGAAACATCATGATACCAATTGAAAATAAACAAAATATTTTAAAGAAACCAACAAAAATTTTGATACCAATTGAAAGATATAAATATATAGGAAGTCTTGATACCAATTGTAAAAATTAGTACTAATTGAAAATATTTTATACTTTTGATACCAATTGAAAAACATAAACCAATCTTTTGGTTAAACACTAAAATCATTTTGCAATAGAGATACGAAATAGAGAATAATATCAATTTAATATTCTTGATACCAATATTGAAAATGAAACATATACCAATTGAAAATAATTTTTCATTAGGAGCGAAGGAAACCAATTGAAAAGTAAGATATCAATTGACAAATATCTTTTTTCAACATAAAGAGTGGGAGAAGATACCAATTGTAAACAAAACAGATTGAAAGGTAAAACATGAATTTTCTCCCCTTTATAAAATACTAATGAAAACGATGCATAAGCTTGTATAAGATACGATTGAAAAATAATTGTCATTAAGGACTAAATCAAGCTTAGCATAACAAAATTTGTGCTTAAAGATATAGAGATACAGTAAGCACAATCAAAACACATACATATGTATGAAAAGTTAAATACCAATCGAAATTGATACTATTTGAAGTTTGAAACATACATATATAGAAACAAATATGAGTATACAAGATAAATATCAACTGTGATACAAATTGAAAAACAAAATGAGGATTAAGTGTATAACAAATAAAGACCACTCTATTCATGCACATGTTAAAATAATTTTCAATTAAGAGCGTACAAGGCATGGTCGCCCATCCAACCACCCTTAGATGGGTAGGAGTTTTCAAAAATAGGATTGAAGATAAATTTTACATTTTTGAAAAGCTCTATCAAAATGAAGAATAACACAACTAGTTTAATGATAAACTTGTAAAGTAGTACGAAATCCTTCAAGTAAGGAATAAATCAAGAACATATCCATGAAAACATGAAAATCACACAATCATCAACACTCAAATACCAATAAAGCTCATATAATCTCATGAAAATAAATCTTGAGTAAACATCAAATAATGTGAGTGTACAAAGTCATGTAATTAACAAAATCATGGAATGAGGCATTAAGGCTCAATGTGAAATTCCTTAAAAAAAATTTTTAATTTTTATCAAAATAATACTAACTCCAAGGCATATGTATGTTTTGTCAAAACTAAAGGCATACATACATACCCAAACACAATTGAGTCTATAAAGAGATTTCGCATGAAAGGCAAATTACTCAAGGGTATACATGTATACCCAATAGTTTTGATAAAATTAACATATACATGAAGTTAAACACATATTAATGAAAACATGTACAATATAGGGAATACAAGTCAAAATGTATGATCATCAAAACTAAGCTATACTAGTACATCTAATGGGTACAAAAAATGAGCAATCAAGCACAAACATATAATAATCAATTTGTGGCTCATTAGTTGTACAAGCATATGCACAAGTTTTACTAAAAAATTAAATCTAAACATATAATCAAAATATTGAAGCATAAAACAAAACATAAACTAAGATGATCATAAGTAAATGCACATGTCTTAGATTCATGATATGCACAATAGTTAAACTAAAGTGAGAACACAAAAAAAAATATAGATCCATATAAACATGGGTGTATCTCAAATACTAATCATGTATATCACAAGTCTAATTTTCATGGCATTTAATGTAATAATCATGAAAAATCAAAACATGCTAAAAGTTAATAATATGAAAGCATGTAAACTAAATGAGAGTTTAGAGATCGTTACAAAAAACCATGAGGGCAAATCTCTAGGCTCCAAAACAAGGTAGTCCTCCCACCAAACTTTTCTTGAAAGTGATGCATCCAAAATTGTCATCTTTAAGCTCGGAACGCATCCACCTCAAGACACCAATACTCTCACGTCAAGCGAGAGCCCACACCTACATCAAAAATAGGAGTGGCTTTTAGTACCCGTACTCTTTTGGGTCCTTGGGGGTTAGCTCCTTTCCTAACCTAAACAAATCTATTTGTAAAATTTGAATCATGTATCCTATCATAACAAAATTTTGCAAGGTGGCCCTTACGTCCACAATGTGTACAAGTGTACACATGAGCATACATGGTGTTTTGTGTATGTACGTGGGAAGCGTGTATATGCTGCGGTTTGTGTGCATGCATAGGAAGAACATGTTTCTTTCGAAACATAGATTCCAAACGTGTTTGGTTCATGGCACATTGGCTCAAAGTGGAGCCCAAACAAATAACACTCTTCTTTAACATGGATATATCATTTTCAATAATGGAAGAAGAGGTGGTGCAGGCAATGGAAACACTAGAATGTGAAGTTACACTAGCATGGCAAACATGTGAAGACAAATCATGCTTTAAAGATTTATTTTTATTTAAGCAAACTTCTAATTCTTTTGAAATCAATTTAATTTGTTTTTTGAAGAATTATTTTCTTTTAAAACATTATCAAGTTTTGAAGTCAAGATCTCATTTTCTTCAAAACTTCATTACAATCATTTTTATTTTCAAAATCTTGTTTTCATTTAGGGCAAGATCAAGTTGGGATTTCAATGTGTCCCTTTCATTTGAAATCTCAACCTTTTCTTGCAAAGCCAAATCAAGTTTTGGAACCAAACCCTTATTTTCTTTATTTAATTCAAAGCTTTTCTTTTTCAAAACTTTATATTTTTCAAGCAATTTTTCACATACAATAGAAAGTTCTTCATTTAATGCATCGGCATCAATATATTCATCACAAGAAGAACTATCATTATCATCTAGTTGAGTTTCCGAGTTTACCTCAGGGAATCATTCCCTTGGACGATGAAGCAACGTTGGTCGGACTCTTCTCCACTAGATTTCTCCTCCTCATTGATATGAATTTGTAGCTCGAGAGTTGTTAATATGTTTCACACTGCAAATGCGAAATCATAGTGAGAAATCTTACTTAAATATTCTTTGCTAAGTGATTTTCTAAGTGCCTCTAGGGCTTGTGCATTGGCCTCTAAATACTTGCTATTACTAAGGTAAGATTCCTTGGTAATGGTAAGGTAAACTTTTCAACCTATGGCTTTTAAATGCCAACTCATCATAACCTTCCATATATCAATTTTAAAGATATCAAACATGGGAGGGTTATCCATGAGTGCAAACTATATATGTGCAAATGAAAATGTAGATTAGCAACCAAGATCTCACTCCTAGGTGGTTAAACCTAATATCAGGAGCGTAGGCTCTGATACCAATTGAAAGTACACCTAGATGGGGGTGAATAGGTGTACAGCTAATCTAATGATAAATAATGTGAATTTTAAAAACTAATGCAACATACTTAGTGTAACCAAAGAGTGTACCCGAATTCTCGGTGAAGGGTTCTGGACTATCTCCTCTAAATTCCTCTAAATAAGAGTTGAGGTGCTATATGAAGCTCTCTTGGTTTAACACAAGTATGGCACACAAACAAACAACACAAGCATATATATTATATGAACAATATGAAATGATGCAAGGAACAATATAAGAGAGAGGGTTAGAGAAAGTGGATCAATCGCAAACACCAAGATATGTTTTAAGGTTCGAGCACTCAGCTCTACGTCCCCGCCTTCATACAGAAGGATTTTCACTATATCGTCCACACAGGACTTCCCACATAGGACCTCCACTGAGGATTTAGGCAAATACAACTTGGGAGTACATAACTCCTCTCTCAACAAATACAACCTCTCACTAGTGGCAAGGCACAAAGCCAACACAATATCAATCTCACAATTGAGGGATACGCACAAAGCCAAACAATGATCAACCTCTCACTAGAGGGATACCAACAAACTCAATCACCTCTACACTTAAAAGGATAATCACAATCCAATGCACAACCTCCTCTACACTTAGAGGGAAAGGCACGAAGCCAAGCAAGGATAAGGGTTTACAATACTTGGTGGTATCAACAACCACAAACTAATTTTTCCCACAAAAATAGATCCTAATAGATATGATACATAAATAGCTCAAGTGTGAGAAAATAAAGTGTTTGGAAATGAAAATAACAAAGGAAAACACTTGGAAAAATCACAAGATAGATGTTGAAATAAAGATCAAAAACCAATTCCTAAATACTCTCTTTTTCTTTGAATTTTTCAACACTTTAAAACAAATAAAGAATGATCTTTTAAACCAAAAACTCTTTAAAACTTGTAGCTAAAACACTTTTAAAGATGTGAAAATTTGCTCTTCAAATTGTTGTCCAAAACTAGCTCAAATGTGGGGTATTTATAGCCCCAAACAATTCTGCCCGTTGGCAACCAGGAAATGGCATTTTTGCCCTTCAGGTCGACCGGCCGATCGACCGGTCAACGGTCAGATTTTTGACCGTTGTGCCTCCGGTCGACCGGGCCTGGAACCAGAGAGCAACGGCTCTCTGGCCGGTCGACCGCTCGATCGACCGAAGCCGGATACAGAGAGCAGAACTCTCTGCCGGTCGACCGCCCGGTCGACCAGGGCTATTTCTAGAGAGCAGAACTCTCTGGACTGTCGACCGCCCAGTCGACCGGTCCACCAGCTCAAGCTGGAGTGCACGCTTGTGCACGTCGGTCAACCGGACTGGTCGACCGAGTTCTACAGCGGTCGACCGTCCGGTCGACCTGCAGAAGACCAGTTCAGCAAATTAGGGATTTAAAACTTGGTTATTTTGACTTCTAAAAAATCTTATAAAATCACATAAATTTCACAAAAATAAGTTCTTATTATATCTTTGAAATACAAATATGTGCGAAAAAATTCAATACATATTACAAACTATTTGAACTATTTTTGTGTTCTTGAAAATTTTCCTTAAACCAAAATCCGTATTTCCAAAACTTAGATTTTTGAAATGGAAATTCGATTTTTCCAAAGCACATGTACATACGAAAACATGATCTTTAAACAACTTTTAAGCATGTTGTATATGGATAGAATCCAATATACATGAAAGATATTATATCTATATTTTTGACTTTAAATCCAAAAATAAGTTTTGTTTAAATACAAAGCTCCAAACACATGAATAGGCTATCAAAGTAAGTTTTTCTAAATAGATGAAGCATAGATGTATATAGATCAAATCTAATATACATTAAACCATGTAAAACTTGTTTTGATTCTATCTATTCATAAAAATCATATATATGAAAAACCGAAACCGGTTAAACCAAAAACTAAAACATGAAACTTTAAAATAAGTGTGTGTATGTGAACTTGAGCATATCAATACTATCTAATTTTTACAATGATCTAAACAAAATTTTAAACTAAACAAAACCGATGTCTTCTTGTAGAACTCCGTCTCCAAGTCGACTCGATCCAAACGTGATCCACCGAGCTTGACTCCAACCGAGTGCTAGATGTGAACTTGACGCGCGAGCTCTTGAATCACGATGTGAAAGCTTCAAAACACCTTTGTTAAATCTAATCACCTACTAATATCTTAATCAAATATCTGAAACTAAATATCACAAGATTATTAGTAAACAATAACTACATGAATTAATCATCATCAAAACTAGAGTGAAGCGCCTCTGGGCCAACAAATTATTCCTTGGTTGCTATTACTCGAGGCTTCGGCTCCGTAGTTGTTGCCCCTGTTCGGCTGACCTCCCTCCTGGGCTCCATCACTACCTCCCCTTCTATTTCTCTTCCTGATACTCGGTCATACCTCGCACACTTTTTTTGGAATCCAACTTGGCTTTATAAGATGCCTTGATGCTCTTGATGCAAGAGGTATTTACTCTGAAGCCAGGCACCCTGCTAGTAAGGAAAAAATCAGGTGCAGAAACTGAGTCTGGTATGACAATTGGGCGTCCTATGAGGCAGGCTGAAAATAGCTCTCGTCCCTCCAGCTACACTATAGGACCACGCTCATATACCTTCAAATAGGTTGCCACTAAAGCGGAGTCTAGCGTTAGGGTTGCCGACATATAATTGATCATAGCCAAATGATTGAACTCGAACCTGCACACAAAATACAGAATTTTAGATCTAAGAATAAAGATGTGCAAGTGCTCAATTCTTACTGCTATAGCAAGTGGGTATGCGGGTCGTGATCCACAAGGAGGGTTTGCGATAGAAGCGTTCAAGGTTTGTATTGAAATCTTTATGAAGAAAAACGAAAGTTCTGCTTTGTTTTTAAGAAATAAAAATGAAAAAAAAGTTATGTTAAAGTTAGAAAGAAAACGGTAGAATGAAGAAAGTGGAGAGAATTAGAAAGTGACTATGTACAAATAATTATTTACAAAGAAGTGAAAAGGAGTGATGAAGGATGTGGGTGTTGGTGATCTAAACTAAGAAATAAAAAGTGAAGAAAGAAGATGAAAGAAGTACTCACCTAGTTTGGTTGATGACTTACCTGGAACCCTTGCATGTTCTACCTTGCTTGGAGGCGTTCAACGCATAGATCATAGGATCGAGCTCAGTCCCCGCTCTCATTATATCATCAAGCGGAGCAAGAATGAAGTGATACGGATCTTGAGGAGGAGAACGTCTTCATGAACTATCGTTGGCACTCACACAACATCGTTATACTTATGCTTCTGGATTCACTTGCAAGCTCATCAAAAACAAAAGAAGTAAAGTAGGAAGAAGAAAAAGAAAATGAAAGTAAAGAAGAACATAAACATATTACCTTTTATTGCTTGAAACGATGGAAGAAAGGAGGAGGGTACATCGGTGTCACTCTCAACATAAGCCTCTCTCTCTTACTTACATGAATCTTCATCTAACCTAAGCTTACATACAAATTACATAAAAAGAAAAGAAAAACCTAAACTACAAGAAATGAAAACTAGGCTAAATCCTATTCTGCATGGTCATCCCATTTTCAGTGCAAATACTGGCTTTTTATAGGCAAAAAACCCAACCTACAGGATCCCGGGAAGAGTGGGGGAGAAACGCCCCCTAATTTCTTAACCAAGCCGCGAAAACGCGGCTTTGGCCGCGTTTCCGCGGCCAGGGTGTGGCCAGGTGGCCACACCCTATTGGTGGGACTCCCTGATTTTTCCTTCTGCTTTTATCTTCAGTTGGTTTTCTCGTTTGAGTCCAGGATTGTGACGAAATGGCCTTTGATTCTTGGCTTTAACCGATCGATTCTGAGAGGATTCTTCTCAACCAATTTTCAACCTCTTGATTTTGCCCTGATTCACTGAGCTCGAATTAATTCTGATTTAATTCAGAATTTTGGTGGGCTTTTGGGCTCATTTCTCTTCATCTCCTTAAGGAATGGGCCTGCAAATAAATTAAACATTTAATTAGGACAATGCAGATTTTATTCTATAATAAGTATGAAAATATTATACTAAATATGTAACATTAGCGACCAATCACACCCCCATACCTATCTTTTGCTCGTCCTCGAGCAAAACAACTAAACTATACTAAGGATTATTAGACCACTTTCGCAGGTCACGCGATTGCACTGAGCATGTGCAACAAGCCGTTAAACCTCTAGGTTTCCCCTAGAGGACGAGTTTTGTCTCGTGAGGGTTTTCAGCGGATTGCACCCACAAAATCCATAAAGAAAGAGAAATAAAGAGTTAGTATTTTCGAAAAGCATTTTGAAAGAGAAAAATATTTGAAATATAATTGTAAGATTTAAGTAATCTATAAGTTATAGGAAAACTGAACTTTTCATTCCTAAACTTAGTCTCTATTCAAAAATTTGTTATCAATCAAAGTAAGGAGTCAAATTGTACTTCTCATCTAGTCTATTACTTTACCCTAAGTCATATGCACCTTGTGACTGTGAAAATTTTGACTAAGGGTTCATTAACTCTAACTCTTATGCCTTATTTATTTATATATATATTTTTGTGGTATTATTCCTTAGTTCTATTAGGCTTTCTAATCTGCCCATGTAACGAGCCTTTAATCGATGACTCCCAAACCAAACGGTCTTAGGACACCGGGTGAGAAAACACCCCAAGGACTTAAGGAATCAAGCAAATAAGGCCACAAAATTAAGGATTTTATTATATGGACCCCTTTTAGGCGTGAATACTTATGCTTTATTAGGCACAAATACCCAGCTTAATCAGAGGATTTTATATTTTTTTCTTAAACTTATCTAATCATCTTTCGCATAAATACTAAGGCTTGCTTAGGCCAAAGTACCTAGCTAATCAATAATTAGATTCGTTCATATTTTTTCTTTTTTTTCTTTTTTTTTATATATATAAGGCATAAGAATCTTTGTTTTTGAACCCTAAGGGTGTAAGTGTATGAAGTGTGCATATTTCATTAAGGTAAAGATCAAGACTAAATAATTTACAAATTATCTTCCTAACCCTAAAAATAAAACAAATAATCTTTTTTTGACCAAATTTAAGAAATCCTAATTTGGATTTTCCTATTCCTTAAAATTAACTTAATTTCTTACAAAAAATATGTCAAAATATTGTTTCTATTTTCCAAAAAGTTTTTCAAAGTAAAGAAAATGTTAAATTTTTTTTTAATAAAAAGAAAAAACTAAGTTATGTTAGAACCCTCCCCCACACCTATCTTAAGCATTGTCCTCAATGTATGAATTAATGCATAGATGCATGAAAAAGACGAAAGGGAAGGAAAATGTTACCTTAAGGTGGTGGTTCCGGTGGTGGTCTGATTGGTCCACGAAAGGCGGCCCAATCAACTTTTTGTGGAGTTCGGAGGAACCCACCAGAAATTTCTTTAATATAACCCATTAGAATGATGTATCCATGAAGGATTTTTATTAAATATTTGACCCCATCTAATTTCCAAATTCCATAATTAATTTCGGAGTCAAATTTGTCAACCACCTTGTCCCAAAATGGAGTATGAAATGATAGAATGATTGACTTGGACTCAGGAAGTATAGGAACTAATACCGACTCAGAAAGGTGACTTAAGTCAAGTAAAGGTTCAGGAGTCGAGATTGGTTCAAGAAGTGTGTCCAAGTCAAGAAGTTGAAACTCAAGTTCACATGTATTTTCTATCAATGGAATTGACTTAATATTGGTGATTCAAGTTCAGGAATGATAGGTGTGGGAATCAAAACTGACTCTAAAATATTATTCAAGTCGGGTAACAAAATAGGAGTCAATATTGATTCGAGAATTTGAACTGGATCACAGATTTGAGAATCTAGGTCACATTTCTCACTGAGTTCAATATCATAAAAATGAGAACTTGCTAATTTGTCAATAGGACTTTCAAAAGTGTAAAATTGGTCAAGTTCAATATGATCATAAAAAATGGGTGATTCAATTTCATGATGAATTGGCACAGGATCCAATGTTGACTCGGGGAAAAGATTGAAATCAGGTGAAGACACCGGAGTCATAATTGAATCAGGAAGTCGAATTGAATCAATAAGTTGAGGTTCATGATCATATTCATTTTTAAGTTCGATTTCAGGCAAGGGATAACTTGCCAAACTATCAATATCATTTGGAGTTTGGGCAAGTTCAAATGATTGTTCTGAAATGGAACCTTGATTTCCAAAACAACTTGACTCTTTGGCTCTAACAGAATGGTTAGTGACATCAGAACTTGTCAAACGGTGGGAACGTAGAGATTTGACTATCATATCTATGTCATGATTACGAGCGTTTTGAGCCTGAGTCATGGCTTAAAGCATCTTTTTATAGTTGATGGGTTCATAGTCTTGTTGAAAAGATGAATTGTTGTTTTGGAATTGGTGGTGAAATTGTGAGTCCATCAGATTTTGGGATTTTTGTTTGGACTCACGCATACTCATTTCCAAAATTGATAGTTTTCTATTTTAGACTGGTGGAACTGAGTATGAATCTTGAAAATATTGTGGACTAGGTGGAGAAGGAGGACAAGTTGGTTGAAAATTGGGCTCGGGGAGGTGAATCCCCATTGACTCTGTGAAGAGTTGAAATTATCATGGAAATTATGGTTATAAGATTGGGGATATGGGTTATTTTGATTCGGATAAGACCAATCCGGCACACTAGGTTGGTTAAAGTTATGATATGCCGGGTTGGTAATATCCGAAAATGAAGTCGGTGTGTAATATGGATTACTATTAAAATTGAAAAAATTGTTATTATAAGCCATATCACACAATAAAGCACAAACAAAAACAAACAAATAAGCAAAAAAAAAGAAAAAATTCTAACCTAAGTTAGGGTAGACCTATGACCTAGACGACTCCTAACTGATTAGACTGTCCACGGGAGGTCTAATGCAGACTTTGACCACAAGCTAATCAGCCAGGTCAGGGCAAGATTGGTGGGAGATTTTCCGTCAAAGACATTCCTTAATTAAATAACCACCAATCTTCGGGCTTTCGGCCCTTAATCCCTTTCCTAGACACTGATTTTGCAGGAGTCAAATTCCAACACCTTTCCCCCTTAGGATAATCTCCTAATTGAGTCCAAGATGTCCCTAGGGCCAACGTCTACTCATTTTTAGTTAGGCTCGGGTTAATGAGTGCTTGGAATCTGATTTTTGGGTCAAGGAAGGGTGATTAACTCCCCACCTTATCTTGTTATGGGTTGGTGCCCTTAAGATTAGTTTGTGCAAGTGTACAAGATATGTAAACAAGATTCACTCAAAGCGATATAAATCAACCAAGAGATGAGTCCTATTCTACATGCAATGCGAACGTACCTTGCTCCAGCACTCTTCAACAGTAAAGTAAATGAATTGAAAAGACATGTGCCTAAAATGCAACGTCTAATCAATTTTTAACTTTTTCAACAAATGTTTTACTGTTGATTTATTAGTAGGCTTTTGGTGATGGCATATAAGAAATAAAGTTGCAGAAAACTAGAATTTTGCAAAGCAACCAGCCCTGCAAAAAAAAAAACAATTAGTAGTGAACTCTTCCTTGCCGCGGAAACGTGGCTAAAGCCGAGCAAACGCGGCAATTCAGAGGGTACTTGGTCTCTGTTTTCTGGAACAGAGGCCCAAGACCACTTATATGTTTCTGCAATCCTTTTTTCATGCTTTGCTTGCCCTATAACCTGCAACAGAGAAGAAAATTCGTTTTAGTTCTAAAAATTCAATAAAAATCAGATTTCAATAAAAACCGTTACCCTCCCCGGCAACGGCGCCAAAATTTGATTGAACTCGAACCTGCACACAAAATACAGAATTTTAGATCTAAGAATAAAGATGTGCAAGTGCTCAATTCTTACCGTTATAGAAAGTGGCTATGCGGGTCGTGATCCACAAGGAGGGTTTGCGATAGAAGCGTTCAAGGTTTGTATTGAAATCTTTATGAAGAAAAACGAAAGTTCTTCTTTGTTTTTAAGAAATAAAAATGAAAAAAAAGTTATGTTAAAGTTAGAAAGAAAACGGTAGAATGAAGAAAGTGGAGAGAATTAGAAAGTGACTATGTACAAATGATTATTTACAAAAAGTGAAAAGGAGTGATGAAGGAAGTGGGTGTTAGTGATCTAAACTAAGAAATAAAAAAGTGAAGAAAGAAGATGAAAGAAGTACTCACCTAGTTTGGTTGATGACTTACCTGGAACCTTGCATGTTCTACCTTGCTTGGAGGCGTTCAACGCATAGATCATAGGATCGAGCTCAGTCCCCGTTCGCATTATATCATCAAGCGGAGCAAGAATGAAGTGATACGGATCTTGAGGAGGAGAACGTCTTCATGAACTATCGTTGGCACTCACACAACATCGTTATACTTATGCTTCTGGATTCACTTGTAAGCTCATCAAAAAAAAAGAAGTATAGTAGGAAGAAGAAAAAGAAAATGAAAGTAAAGAAGAACTTAAACATATTACCTTTTATTGCTTGAAACGATGGAAGAAAGGAGGAGGGTACATCGGTGTCACTCTCAACATAAGCCTCTCTCTCTTACTTACATGAATCTTCATCTAACCTAAGCTTACATACAAATTACATAAAAAGAAAAGAAAAACCTAAACTACAAGAAATGAAAATTAGGCTAAATCCTATCTCTGCATGGTCGTCCCATTTTCAGTGCAAATACTGGCTTTTTATAGGCAAAAACCCAACCTACAGGATCCGGGAAGAGTGGGGGAGCAAACGCTCCCCCTAATTCCTTAATCAAGCCGCTGAAACGTGGCTTTGGCCGCGTTTCCGCGGCCATGGTGTGGCCAGGTGGCCACACCCTGTTGGTGGGTCTCCCTGATTTTTCCTTCTGCTTTTATCTTCAGTTGGTTTTCTCGTTTGAGTTCAGGATTGTGACGAAATGGCCTTTGATTCTTGGCTTTAACCGATCGATTCTGAGAGAATTCTTCTCAACCGGTTTTCAACCTCTTGATTTTGCCCTGATTCACTGAGCTCGAATTAATTTTGATTAATTCAGAATTTTGGTGGGCTTTTGGGCTCATTTCTCATCTCTTAAGGAATGGGCCTGCAAATAAATTAAACATTTAATTAGGACAATGCAGATTTTATTCTATAATAAGTATGGAAATATGATACTAAATATGCAACATTAGCGACCAATCACACCCCCATACCTATCTTTTGCTCGTCCTCGAGCAAAACAACTAAACTATACTAAGGATTATTAGACCACTTTCGCAGGTCACGCGATTGCACTGAGCATGTGCAACAAGCAGTTAAACCTCTAGGTTTCCCCTAGAGGACGAGTTTTATCTCGTGAGGGTTTTCAGTGGATTGCACCCACAAAATCCATAAAGAAAGAGAAATAAAGAGTAGTATTTTCGAAAAGCATTTTGAAAGAGAAAAATATTTGAAATATAATTGTAAGATTTAAGTAATCTATAAGTTATAGGAAAACTTAATTTTTCATTCCTAAACTTAGTCTCTATTCAAAAATTTTATCAATCAAAGTAAGGAGTCAAATTGTACTTCTCATCTAGTCTATTACTTTACCCTACGTCATATGCACCTTGTGACTGTGAAAATTTTGACTAAGGGTTCATTAACTCTAACTCTTATGCCTTATTTATATATATATATATATTTTTGTGGTATTATTCCTTAGTTCTATTAGGCTTTCTAATCTGCCCATGTAACGAGCCTTTAATCGATGACTCCCAAACCAAACGGTCTTAGGGCACCGGGTGAGAAAACACCCCAAGGACTTAAGGACTCAAGCAAATAAGGCCACAAAACTAAGGATTTTATTATATGGACCCTTTTAGGCATGAATACTTATGCTTTATTAGGCACAAATACCCAGCTTAATCAGAGGATTTTATATATTTTTTCTTAAACTTATCTAATCATCTTTCGCATAAATACTAAGGCTTGCTTAGGCCAAAGTACCTAGCTAATCAATAATTAGATTCGTTCATATTTTTTCTTTTTTTCTTTTTTTCTTTTTTTATATATATAAGGCATAAGAATCTTTGTTTTTGAACCCTAAGTGTGTAAGTGTATGAAGTGTGCATATTTCATTAAGGTAAAGATCAAGACTAAATTACTTTGACAAATTATCTTCCTAACCCTAAAAATCAAACAAATAATCTTATTTTGACCAAATTTAAGAAATCCTAATTTGGATTTTCCTATTCCTTAAAATTAACTTAATTTCTTACAAAAAATATGTCAAAATATTATTTCTATTTTCCAAAAAGTTTTAAAAGTAAAGAAAATGTTAATTTTTTTTAATAAAAAGAAAAAACTAAGTTATGTTAGAACCCTCCCCCACACCTATCTCATGCATTGTCCTCAATGTATGAATTAATGCATAGATGCATGAAAAAGACGAAAGGGAAGGAAAATGTTACCTTAAGGTGGTGGTTCCGGTGGTGGTCTGATTGGTCTACGAAATGCGGCCCAATCAACTTTTGTGGAGTTCGGAGGAACCCACCAGAAATTTCTTTAATATAACCCATTAGAATGATGTATCCATGAAGGATTTTTATTAAATATTTGACCCCATCTAATTTTCAAATTCCATAATTAATTTCGGAGTCAAATTTGTCAACCACCTTGTCCCAAAATGGAGTATGAAATGATAGAATGATTGACTTGGACTAGAAAGTATAGGAACTAATATCGACTCAGGAAGGTGACTTAAGTCAAGTAAAGTTCAGGAGTCAAGATTGGTTCAAGAAGTGTGTCCAAGTCAAAAAGTTGAAACTCAAGTCCACATGTAATTTCTATCAATGGAATGTGACTTAATATTGGTGATTCAAGTTCAGGAATGATAGGTGTGGGAATCAAAACTGACTCTAAAATATTACTCAAGTCGGGTAACAAAACAGGAGTCAATATTGATTCGAGAATTTGAACTGGATCACAGATTTGAGAATCTAGGTCACATTTCTCACTGAGTTCAATATCATAAAAATGAGAACTTGCCAATTTGTCAATAGGACTTTCAAAAGTGTAAAATTGGTCAAGTTCAATATGATCATAAAAAATGGGTGATTCAATTTCATGATGAATTGGCACAGGATCCAATGTTGACTCGGGGAAAAGATTAAAATCAGGTGAAGACACCGGAGTCATAATTGAATCAGGAAGTCGAATTGAATCACTAAGTTGAGGTTCATGATCATATTCATTTTCAAGTTCGATTTTAGGCAAGGGATAACTTGCCAAACTATCAATATCATTTGGAGTTTGGGCAAGTTCAAATGATTGTTCTGAAATAGAACCTTGATTTTCAAAACAACATGACTCTTTGGCTCTAACAGAATGTTAGTGACATCAGAACTTGTCAAATGGTGGGAACGTAGAGATTGGACCATCATATCTATGTCACGATTACGAGCGTTTTGAGTCATGGCTTCAAGCATCTTTTCATAGTTGATGGGTTCATAGTCTTGTTGAAAAGATGAATTGTTGTTTTGGAATTGGTGGTGAAATTGTGAGTCCATCAGATTTTGGGATTTTTGTTTGGACTCACGCATACTCATTTCCAAAATTGATAGTTTTCTATTTTGGACTGGTGGAACTGAGTATGAATCTTTAAAATATTGTGGACTAGGTTGAGAAGGTGGACAAGTTGGTTGAAAATTGGGCTCGGGGAGGTGAATCCCCATTGACTCTGTGAAGAGTTGAAATTATCATGGAAATTATGGTTATAAGATTGGGGATATGGGTTATATTGATTCGGATAAGACCAATCCGGCACACTAGGTTGGTTAAAGTTATGATATGCCGGGTTGGTAATATTCGAAAATGAAGTCGGTGTGTAATATGGATTACTATTAAAATTGAAAAAATTGTTATTATAAGCCATATCACACAATAAAGCACAAACAAAGACAAACAAATAAGCAAACAAAAAAAAGAAAAAAATTCTAACCTAAGTTAGGGTAGACTTATGACCTAGACGACTCCTAACTGATTAGACTGTCCACGGGAGGTCTAATGTAGACTTTGACCACAAGCTAATCAGCCAGGTCAGGGCAAGATTGGTGGGAGGTTTTCCGTCAAAGACGTTCCTTAATTAAATAACCACCAATCTTCGGGCTTTCGGCCCTTAATCCCTTTCCTAGACACTGATTTTGCAGGAGTTAAATTCTAACACCTTTCCCCCTTAGGATAATCTCCTAATTGAGTCCGAGATGTCCCTAGGGCCAACGTCTACTCATTTTTAGTTAGGCTTGGGTTAGTGAGTGCTTGGAATCTGATTTTTGGCCAAGGAAGGGTGATTAACTCCCCACCTTATCTTGTTATGGGTTGGTGCCCTTAAGATTAGTTTGTGCAAGTGTACAAGATATGTAAACAAGATTCACTCAAAGAGATATAAATCAACCAAGAGATGAGTCCTATTCTACATGCAATGCGAACGCACCTTGCTCCAGCACTCTTCAACAGTAAAGTAAATGAATTGAAAAGACACGTGCCTAAAATGCAAACGTCTAATCAATTTTTTAACTTTTTCAACAAATGTTTTACTGTTAATTTATTAGCAGGCTTTTGGTGATGGCATATAAGAAATAAAGTTGCAGAAAACTAGAATTTTGCAAAGCAAGCAGCCCTGCAAAAAAAACAATTAGTAGTGAACTCTTCCTTGCCGCGGAAACGTGGCTAAAGCCGAGCAAACGCGGCAATTCAGAGGGTACTTGGTCTCTGTTTTCTGGAACAGAGGCCCAAGACCACTTATATGTTTCTGCAATCTTTTTTTCCTGCTTTGCTTACCCTATAACCTGCAACAGAGAAGAAAATTCGTTTTAGTTCTAAAAATTCAATAAAAATCAGATTTCAATAAAAACCGTTACCCTCCCTGGCAACGGCGCCAAAATTTGATTGAACTCGAACCTGCACACAAAATACAGAATTTTAGATCTAAGAATAAAGATGTGCAAGTGCTCAATTCTTACCGCTATAGCAAGTGGCTATGCGGGTCGTGATCCACAAGGAGGGCTTGCGATAGAAGCGTTCAAGGTTTGTATTGAAATCTTTATGAAGAAAAACGAAAGTCTTCTTTGTTTTTAAGAAATAAAATGAAAAAAAAGTTATGTTAAAGTTAAAAGAAAACGGTAGAATGAAGAAAGTGGAGAGAATTAGAAAGTGACTATGTACAAATGATTATTTATAAAGAAGTGAAAAGGAGTGATGAAGGAAGTGGGTGTTGGTGATCTAAACTAAGAAATAAAAAAGTGAAGAAAGAAGTACTCATTTAGTTTGGTTGATGACTTACTGAAACCCTTGCATGTTCTACCTTGCTTGGAGGCGTTCAACGCATAGATCATAGGATCGACCTCAGTCCCCGTTCGCATTATATCATCAAGCGGAGCAAGAATGAAGTGATACGGATCTTGAGGAGGAGAACGTCTTCATGAACTATCGTTGGCACTCACACAACATCATTATACTTATGCTTCTGGATTCACTTGCAAGCTCATCAAAAACAAGATAAGTAAAGTAGGAAGAAGAAAAAGAAAATGAAAGTAAAGAAGAACATAAACATATTACCTTTTATTGCTTGAAACGATGGAAGAAAGGAGGAGGGTACATCGGTGTCACTCTCAACATAAGCCTCTCTCTTACTTACATGAATCTTCATCTAACCTAAGCTTACACACAAATTACATAAAAAGAAAAGAAAAACATAAACTACAAGAAATGAAAACTAGGCTAAATCCTATCTCTGCATGGTCGTCCCATTTTCAGTGCAAATACTGGCTTTTTATAGGCAAAAACCCAACCTACAGGATCCCGGGAAGAGTGGGGAGCAAACGCTCCCCCTAATTCCTTAACCAAGCCGCAAAAACGCGGCTTTGGCCGCGTTTCTGCTGCCAGGGTGTGGCCAGGTGGCCATACCCTGTTGGTAGGTCTCCCTGATTTTTTCTTCTGCTTTTATCTTTAGTTGGTTTTCTCGTTTGAGTCCAGGATTGTGACGAAATGGCCTTTGATTCTTGCTTTAACCGATCGATTCTGAGAGGATTCTTCTCAACCGATTTTCAACCTCTTGATTTTGCCTGATTCACTAAGCTCGAATTAATTCTAATTTAATTCAGAATTTTGGTGGGCTTTTGGGCTCATTTCTCTTCATCTCCTTAAGGAATGGGCCTGCAAATAAATTAAACAATTAATTAGGACAATGCAGATTTTATTCTATAATAAGTATGGAAATATGATACTAAATATGCAACATTAGCGACCAATCACCGAACTGCCGAGCAAAATGGCTTGGCATGTAAGGCTCGATCGTACATGAGTCACCTTGCTGGAAGATCATATATCCGGCCGAATATTTAATCAGCCACCCAAAGACTCCAAATGGCAGCCTTGTGAAGTCATCTGGTCCTGCAAGATCAGCAAACTTATCCCCGTAGGATGCACTAGAAATCTCGGGGAAGCAGTGGTCGAGCTGATAATTTGAGCTGCTCAGAATGGATTTTCGAACAAAGTAATATAGTAATGAGACCGGCTTGAATTCTCCAGCCTCTACACGAAAAGAATGAAGCCTTCGGAGAGAGACGCTGTCGTCATTAGTGAAGGACAATGCATGACGTACCAGGCCATTAGGTACGTGTATAGAAGCTCGACTCTGGGGTTAGGAGTCCTCACTTCTGGCCTTCCTTCCGAATCTACTATAGGCCGACCCTGGGAGTCTACAATGGCCTCCACTTGGCACATGCATTTAGCCAGAGCCCGCACTCCGCTCTAGATCCCGGTTACTGATAGGTAGTAAAAAAATGCATATTTATCATTACATTTACTATCACATTTTCATATTTATTCCTACAATTATGCACTATTACTAATCTTTAATTATTTAATGTGTGCAGGCCTTGAGTAATTATTTAAATAAAGAATAAAGCCTAAATAAAGCCCAGAAGCCCCAAAAGCCCATGTGCAAGTGATTAGTCTACAATTCTGCATTATTATGTCGCATTCTCTCACTGCTTTTTGAATAAATTGTCGGTCTAAACTATGTTTTGGTCTTAATTGCAGGTAGATCTAAAGTCCAAGGGCAAAGATGGAATAAGAGCCTAATTCTTCCCAATTTATGGTAATTAATCCCACATTACTTGGAGGCCAAGCAATGGATTATCTAGAAGATACATCGAATCTAGCCTCCGCGCTGTCAGACGAATATTCGGGCGAAAGTACCAGAAACGGGATATACCCTGAACATTCTCGAAGTCAGACGGAGCCACGGACCAAAACCAGGGACCTAAGTCCCTGGTATTGCCGCGGATCCGCGGCAATCCTTGCGGATCTGCCGCAAAGTAGTAAAGCCACGCGTCGATTTTTGACTCGTGGCCCCGTCTCGTCTTCCAGAGGCTTATGAGACCTATAAAAGCCCCTGCAGTGGCCCAAAGCGCAAGCAGTCTTCGTTTTTAGGAGTAGGTGCAGATTTTAGGAGTAGTGTAGGTGAGTGTTCTTCATTTCTTGTATTTTCATTTCTTTTTAGATCATTGTAGTAGGGCTGAGTGATTTCTAGAGAGAGAAAGTAAGGGATTGATGTAATAGAGAGTGACACTCTATGTAAAGATGCCTCCTTTCTCTTCCAATGTAATCTCCTTCATCTTCTACATGATTTCTTGCTAACTTTTCTTCTCATGGTAATCTAACTACTAACCACTAACCATCTAACCACTTACTTGATAATCCACATGAATCGGGTTGCCTCTACAAGGCCTTGTTCTTGTAAGAGCCATTGATGGCCAAAGATGATGGGTTCTAACATCTAACTTGCTAACTTGCTAATCAAGCTAACTCTCTTTTATTTCATGCTCTTTTATTTCATCTAGTAGTGTAATGAGTGATGCTTGTATTAGCTTGTTCTTGATGCAATGTTTTGAATGTGATGAACCATCCATGAGCCATGCTTTGTACCGTCTCTTGGAGCCAAGGATTGTGATGGCCAAGGATCAAAATGTGAGGCAACTATCTCGAAGAGGTTAGCATGGTTAGTGGAGCATTTAATAGTTAGTAGCCATGAGTTTTCTTTTAGCTTGATTTAGAAATCGTTTTCCAAACTCTTTTCTCATTTTTCTATCGGTGTTTTTACCATCCTTCTTAGTTCAACCTTGTTCCATCTCTTTTTCTATTTTGATTTCCAAAGCACTTCACTTTTGTTTTACATCGCCGTTTTCATCGCTCTCCTCACCTACCACATTCTGGATTTCATTTTCTTTTTTTTTCATTCTTTTCAATCTTTCAACAAAGAAGAAGTGTTAACAACTGACGTGAATAGAGACTGTTAATGCTTCTATCGCCTCCCTTCCCTGTGGATTCGACCCGTTGAGCCAATGCTATAACGGAAGTATCGAGGGTACATTAGCACATTCGAACTTTTCATCGATTTTTCATAAACACACACTTTTGAGTGCTAGTTTTCCCGTCGATCAAAATTTTTGGCGCCGTTGCCGGGGAAGGGAATGGTTTTGATTTCACGTTTTTGTTTACATTGTTTTCTCTGTTTTGGTGTGCAGGGCAATATTTACAGGTGCTTAACATTGCAGAATAAACCCTAGTTTGCATCTCCCTGCTCTAGAAAGCGGGGCCCCAGATTCTGAAACAAAGCCGCGCAACCGCGACATTTGCCGCGCAAACGCGGCAGTTTTGTGAAAATTGTATATCGTGTTGTTCTGGGATGTGTGAATTGTAATAGCTAGTGGATTTGTACTGCTATCTTTCTTGCTTTGATTTCCTACACACCATAATAAAATAAAGAACTAAAATACGGTATTTGGACGCTTTTAAAACGGTTTAGACATTTGCATTTAGGCACGTGTCAATTCAATTCCAATATACTGTATTTGTTCTGTTGTTGTGATCTGGATGGAGATGTACATATGGCATTGCATATAGCATAGGACAAACACGTGGGTGATTTATCGCTTTATGTTATATTCTTGTCTATATTGCACACTTGCACGAATTGAACTTAAGGGCAAAACCCAAACAAGATAAGGTGGGGATTTTATTACCCTTCCTTGGCCCAAAAATCATCTCCCCACTCACACAACCCAAGCCCTAATAAAATTTGAATAGACGTTGGCCCCTAGGGACATTTCATCTAGGTCTAGGTCAACCCTTCTATAGGCTTGGTTTTGATTTTTTGTTTTCTTTTTGTTGTTTGATTCTTTCTTTTTGTGATTTTTTTGTGTGAAATGGCATTCAACAATAACAATTCTTTCAATCCGAACATGAATCCATATTTCACACCGACTCCATTCTATTCGGATAATTCCAACCGGCGTTTTACAATATGCACCAACCAAGTACACCGGGTTGGCGTTATCCGAATCAATACAACCCATACCCACATTCTTATGACTATAATTTTCCAAAATAATTTCAACTCTTCACAGAGTCAATGGGGATTCAAGTCCCCCGAGCCAAATTTTCAACCTCCTTGTGCCCCACGTCCACCTTGTCCATCATTTTCACCTTATCCACAATATTCATTCCCGAATGTGCTTCCTATACTCCTTTTTCTGAACCACCAATTGAAGAAAAATCTGAGTTACTAAAGAGTTTAGAAGCCAATCTACAAAGAGCCGAGCAACAACTTTAGAAAACATTGGCCTCTCCAATTCCACAGTATTTTCAAGAGTCTTACTCAATTCCACCCCCTCACAATGAACAACCATCTGCCTTGAAAATGAGTAAGGAACTTTTATGTGAGTCCAAACAACAATCACAAAATCTGATGGACTCACAATTTCACCACCAATTCCAAAACAACACTGCATCTCTTCAACAAAACGATGAACCAATCAGCCAGAAAAAGATGCTTGAAATCATGACTCAGGCTCAAAATGATCGTAACCGTGACATAGATTTGATGATCCAAACTTTTCATTCTCATCCTATTTCTAATGTCACTAACCATTCTGTCCGAGCCAAAGAGTCATGTTGTTTTGGAAATCAAGATTCAATTTCAGCACACCCACCTGAACTTGTCCAAACTTCAGATCCCATTGACATTTTGGCAAGTTATCCTTTTCCTGAAATTGAACTTAAGCATGAATATGATCCTGAACTTTCACTTGATGATTCAATTCTACTTCCTGATTCAATTATGACTCCGATGTCTTCACCTGATTTCACTCCTTTTCCCGAGTCAGTATTGGATCCAGTGCCAGTTCATTGTGAAATTGAATCACCAATCTCTTATGATGATCATATTGAACTTGACCAATTTCATACTTTTGAAAGTCCATTTGATAAATTGGTAAGTTCTCATTTTTGTGGAATTGAACTTAATGAGGAATGTGACTTTGATTCTCAAGTTTGTGATCCAGTTCAAATTCCTGAATCACTATTGACTATTGTTTTGTTACCCAATTTAAGCAACATTTTAGAGTCAGTTTTGATTCCCATACCTGTCATTCCTGAACTTGAATCACCAATCTTTGATAGTCACATTCCATCATGGGGAAATGAATGTGGACTTGAGCTTCATCTTCTTGATTTGGACCCTCTTCCAGAAGCGATCTCGACTCCCGAACCTTTACTTGACTTGAGTCATTTTTCTGAGTCGATATTAGTTCCTATATTTCTTGAGTCCAAATCAATCATTCCATTCTGGGACAAGGGTGTTGATAAATTTCACTCCGAAATTATTTTGAAAATTTGGAAATTAGATGGGGTAAAACTGTTAATAAAAATCATTCATATATACAGCATTCTTGTGGGTTGTATTCTTGAGATTTCTAGTGGGTTCCTTCGGACTCCACGCAAGAATGATTGGGTCGCCTTTCGTGGACCAATCAGACCGCCACCGGAACCACCACCTTGAGGTGATTTCTTCCTTCCCTCTCTATTTGTTTCATGCATACATACATCACGATGCATTGAGGACAATGCATGAGATAAGTGTGGGGAGGGTTTACTAACTTAGAGTTTTTAGATTTTCTTTCTTACACTTCTTTTAGGATACTTTTAGAAATCTTTCCTTTTGTATAGGAATTTTTTCTCTTTCTTTAAAAACTTTTTGAAACAAGAGACAAAGTTTTCATCTATTTTAAGAAAATTAAGATGATCTTAGAAATTAAGAAAGCCTTAATTATGACATCTTAAACCTAGTTGAAATAATGAATCTTGTTTAAAATTATAGGCTAAGTAAGATAAATGGAGAGATAATTTTATCTTTAATTTTTTGCCTTAGATCGTATGCACTTCACACTTACACAATTTTTGGGATGGAAACAAAGACCTAAAATGTCATAAAAAAATAAATAAATAAATAAAAAGAAAAATATATAAATAAAACATCACTTATTAAGCTGGATAATTGTGCCTCAAGAAGCATGATTATTCACGCCTAACGGTGGTCAAAAGAAGCAAATAATCTCCCTTAGTTTTGTGGCCTTGTTTACTTGAGTCCTTAAACCCTAGGGATGTTTTTTCAGCTGGTGCCCTAAAACCGTCTGGTTTGGGAGTCATCGGTTATACGCTCGCTACATGGGTGAACTAGAAAGCCTAAGAAAACTAAGGGAAGAAAAAAGAAAAAAAATATATATAAATAATATATATAAATGGCTTGATGGTTAGAGTTGAAATCCCAGAAATCTTCACTATCACAAAGTGCATATTATCTAGGTTTTATGAGAGATAAAATATTCAATCCAATTTTGAATTCTTACCTTAATTGAAGACAAGATCTTGCATAGAGACTAAGTTTAAGGAAGATTGATTGGTGGTGAACTTATGACCTTAGATCACATATTTTTGTAAAAATATTTTGAAAACTTGTCTCTCTTTTCAAAATGCGTTTTTAAAATACTAACATTTGTCTTCTTTCTTTATGGATTTTGTGGGTGCAATCCGCTGAAAACTCTTAGGAGACAACACTCCTCCTCTAGGGTAACCTAGAGGTTTAACGGCCTGTTGCACGTGCTCAGTGCAATCGTGTCACCTGCGAAAGTGGTGTAATAACCTTTGTAGTATAGTTTTTCTTTTCTTGTTTTGCTCAGGACGAGCAAAAGAATAAGTGTGGGGGTGTATTAGTCTACAATTCTGCATTATTATGTCGCATTCTCTCACCGCTTTATGAATAAATTGTCGGTCTAAACTGTGTTTTGGTCTTAATTGCAGGTAGATCTAAAGTCCAAGGGCAAAGATGGAATAAGAGCCTAATTCTTCCCAATTTATGGTAATTAATCCCGCATTACTTGAAGGCCAAGCAATGGATTATCTAGAAGATACATCGAATCTAGCCTCCTGCGCTGTCAGACGAATATTCGGGCAAAAGTACCAGAAACGGGATATACCCTGAACATTCTCGAAGCCAGACGGAGCCACGGACCAAAACCAGGGACCTAAGACCCTGGTATTGCCGCGGATCCGCGGCAATCCTTGCGGATCCGCGGCAAAGTAGTAGAGCCACGCGTCGATTTTCGACGCGTGGCCCCGTATCGTCTTCCAGAGGCTTCTGAGGCCTATAAAAGCCCCTACAGTGGCCCAAAGCGCAAGCAGTCTTCGTTTTTAGGAGTAGGTGCAGATTTTAGGAGTAGTGTAGGTGAGTGTCTTCATTTCTTGTATTTTCATTTCTTTTTAGATCATTGTAGTAGGGCTGAGTGATTTCTAGAGAGAGAAAGTAAGGGATTGATGTAATAAAGAGTGACACTCTATGTAAAGATGCCTTCTTTCTCTTCCAATGTAATCTCCTTCATCTTCTACATGATTTCTTGCTAACTTTTCTTCTCATGGCAATCTAACTACTAACCACTAACCATCTAACCACTTACTTGATAATCCACATGAATCGGGTTGCCTCTACAAGGCCTTGTTCTTGCAAGAGCCATTGATGGCCAAAGATGATGGGTTCTAACATCTAACTTGCTAACTTGCTAACCAAGCTAACTCTCTTTTATTTCATGCTCTTTTATTTCATGCTAGTAGTGTAATGAGTGATGCTTGTATTAGCTTGTTCTTGATGCAATGTTTTGAATGTGATGAACCATCCATGAGCCATGCTTTGTACCGTCTCTTGGAGCCAAGGATTGTGATGGCCAAGGATCAAAATGTGAGGCAACTATCTCGAAGAGGTTAGCATGGTTAGTGGAGCATTTAGTAGTTAGTAGCCATGAGTTTTCTTTTAGCTTGATTTAGAAATCGTTTTCCAAACTCTTTTCTCATTTTTCTATCGGTGTTTTTACCATCCTTCTTAGTTCAACCTTGTTTCATCTCTTTTTCTATTTTGATTTCCAAAGCACTTCACTTTTGTTTTTACATCGCCGTTTTCATCGCTCTCCTCACCTACCACATTCTGGATTTCATTTTCTTTTCTTTTTCATTCTTTTCATTCTTTCAACAAAGAAGAAGTGTTAACAACTGACGTGAATAGAGACTGTTAATGCTTCTATCGCCTCCCTTCCCTGTGGATTCGACCCGTTAAGCCAATGCTATAACGGAAGTATAGATGGTACATTAGCACATTCGAGCTTTTCATCGATTTTTCATAAACACACACTTTTGAGTGCTAGTTTTCCCGTCGATCAGCAAGCCCACGTGCAAAAGTTGCAATTACTAAAAGGAGGAGAAAGGATAAGATGGACTTCTATTTGAACAAGGTTGCTTGCACCACAACATGAAGATAAAGGAGAGAAAAATTGGATTTAGACTGTACACGTTTTAGTATTCAGATCATAACTTTGCTACAGGTATTCAAATCTGATGATTCAAGATGCTCCAAAAAGAAGACTTGAAGGACTACAACTCTTATGTTGATTAAACTTTCCAATTTAGTCGACAGATAAGCCATATTCAGCGATTAACATGATAACAAGTTGCAGGACAGATTTGAACTTCTATGGATAAGTCAAAACAAGTTTGGAGATAAAAGAAGAATTCAAATCAAAGATATTTTGCTCCTCTTATCTTCATACGCTTCTTATCCTCTGATTTTCTCCTATAAATACCCCTGTATAGCAACAGAGGAAGGGCAGATCTCAGAAGCTCAAGTAGAGAACTCTAATTTGTAGATTGTAACTTAGGTTTGTTTTAGTTTTCTTTTATGTAATTTTTATTTTTTTTATGTAACTGAGAGGAGAGACGAGTTTCATGGAGGAAGGAGATCAGCTTGTACTGAGGTGACATCGGTGTAAGTAAGTCTTTTCTTCCATTGTTAATTGAATCAAATCGAAGTTTGCTTTTTTTTTTCTATTCTTGTTTTGTTTTTGTTTCCCTCTTTTGTGTTTGTGGATCTATATGAAACCAAGAGCTTCGAAGTTGCCTTCTCCTTGCAAGAGCCGTTGATGGTTTATTGTGTTGAATATCTATTTCCATGGTAGTATAGTTCGCCTTTTATTTGTAGTATAGATCGGGAATAGGGAAGATCTCATATTCCATGCTTCGTTCGCCTTCAAAGAAAGGTACATCATTGACACGGTTCCAAGGTAAGAAGACGCCAAAGCGGTAAGTAAGTTTTTAGTTTTTAGTTTTCTTTCTTTTAATTTTAGTGTAAATCACCAATTCCCAATCTTTTTCACACTTCTTCTTTTTCATTGTAAATATCATATCATTGTAAATATTACTTCTATTTTCTCCATCTTCTTAATCTACAACTTTCTTTCTAACCTGACTTTAACAACTATTAATTCAAACACTTTAGAGAACTTACTAAACAAGTTTCCATCGCTAGTCCCTCCCTGTGGATCACGACCCGCATAGCCACTTGCTATAGCGGTAGTATTGAGCACCTTGCACATCCTATTCTTAAAACTGAAATACTATATTTTGTGTGCAGGTAAAAACTCAATCAAAATTTTGGCGCCGTTGCCAGGGAGGGACGGTAAGTATTCTCTAAAAAAAAAAAACTAATTATTGATTTATTTATTATTTTTGTTTGCAGGTTCTGAGAACAGGAAATCTAACAGCAGCAAAGGACATATAGCAACTCTGTGCCTCTGCCCTCGAAGGCAGAGCAGCAGAGCCTACTATAGAGCCGCGTTTCCGCGGCAATAGCCGCGTTTCTGCGGCCTGAGTACTGAACTACTCATTGTGTTTTCTGCAGGTTGCTGGAAATTTAAAGTTAGACTTGCTGTTCTGTTAAGTTTTCTCTGTAATCACCCTGCACACTGCTAATTAATTAACAGTAACCTATTTGTTGAAAAAAATTAGACTCTTGCATATAGGCACGTGTCTATTTAATTTTTAATTTCTGTTGAAGAGTGCTGGAGACAAGGTACGTTCGCATTGCATATAGACTAGTAAGCACCCTTGGCTGATTTTCTGCTTTGAGTGAATATTTGTCTATTCTTTACACGTGCACTAAATTGACTTAAGGGCTTGTCCTATAAATAAGATAATGTGGGGATTTCATCACCCTTCCTTGGCCCACAAATAATCTCCTCACTCACTAACCCAAGCCTAACTAAAAATAAGTAGACGTTGGCCCTAGGGACATCTCGGACTCATTTAGGAGATTATCCTAAGGGGGAACGGTGTTGGAAATTGACTCCTGCCAAATCAGTGTCTAGGAAGGGGATTGAGGGCCGAAAGCCCGAAGATTGGTGGTTATTTAATTAAGGAACGTCTTTGACGGAAAACCTCCCACCAATCTTGCCCTGACCTGGCTGATTAGCTTGTGGTCAAAGTCTGCATTAGACCTCCCGTGGACAGTCTAACCAGTTAGGAGTCGTCTAGGTCATAGGTCTACCCTAACTTAGGTTAGAATTTTTCTTTTTTGTTTGCTTATTTTTTTGTTTTTTGTTTGCGTTTTATTGTGTGATATGGCTTATAACAACAATTTTTCCAATTTTAATCCATATTACACACTAAACTCTTTTTCGGACATTACCAACCCGGCACATCCTAACTTTAACCAACCTAGTGTGCCAGAGTGGTCTTATCCGAATGAATATAACCCATGCCCCCCATCTTATGACCATAATTTTCACAACACTTTCAACTCTTCACAGAGTCCATGGGGATTCACCTCCCCCGAGTCCAATGTTCAACCAACTTGTCCTCCTTATCCACCTTGTCCACAATATTTCCATGATTCATACTCAGATCCACTAGTTCATAATAGAAAACCATCTATTTTGGAAATGATGACTATGCATGAGTCCAAGCAACAATCACCATCAATCTTAGACATGATGATGCGTGAGTCCAAGCAACAATCACAGAATCTGACTGACTCACAATTTCATCACGAGTGTCACAACAACACTTCATCTTTTCAAGTCCAATCACAACAAAATGATGCACCAATTGACTATGAAAAGATGCTTGAAGCCATGACTCAGGCTAGAATCGCTCGTGATCATAAAATAGATATGATGGTTCAAACTTTACGTTCTCACCGTTCGGCCATTTCTGAGAACCATTCTGTTAGAGCTGAAGACTCACGTTGCTTTGGAAAACAAGATTCTATTTCAGTACAATCATTTGAACTTACCCAAACTCTAATTTTTGAAAATGATATTGATAGTTTGGCAAGTTATTCCTTTCCTGAAATAGAACTTAAGCATGAATATGATCCTGACCCTCAACTTGGATATTCAATTCTACTTCCTGATTCAATAATGACTCCGGTGTCTTCACCTGATTTCAATTTTCTCGAGTCAGCATTAGATCCTGTGCCAATTCATTATGAAATTAAATCACCCATTTTTGAAGATCATATTAACTTGACCAATTTTATAATTTTGAAAGTTCCATGGATAAATTGGTAAGTTCTCATTTTTATGACATTGAGCTCAATGAGAAATGTGACCTAGATTCTCAAATCTGTGATTAAGTTCAAATTCCCGAATCACTATTGACTCCTATTTTGTTATGCGACTTAGGTAATATTTTAGAGTCAGTTTTGATTCCCACACCTATCATTCCTAAACTTGAATCACCAATATTAAGTCACACTCCATTGCTGGAAAATAAATGTGGACTTGAGTTTCAACTTCTTGACTTGGACACACTTCTTGAACCAAGCTTGACTCCTGAAACTTACTTGATTTAAGTTTCTTTCCTGAGTCGGTATTCGTTCCCGTACTTCTGACGTCCAAGTCAATCATTCCATCTTTTCACACTCCATTTTGGGACAAGGCGGTTGACACAATTGACTCTGAAAATAATTATGAAATTTGGAAATTTGATGGGGTGAAATTTTAAAAAATGATCAAACATATATTTTAGTGGGTTATACAAGAAAGATTTTGGTGGGTTCCTACGAATTTCACGAAAAATAGATTGGGCCGCATTTCGTGGACCAATTAGACCACCACCGGAACCACCACCTTGAGGTAACATCTGCCTTCCCTTTCTTCTTTTTCATGCATACATGCATTCATTCATACATTGAGGACAATGCATGAGATAAGTGAGGGGGAGGGTTTACTAACATGCTAACATAGGTAGATACTAAAAAAAAAAAAAAATTAAAAAAAAGGGACAATACTTTGACTTATCTTTTGAAAGAAATCTAAGTTAGTCTTAAGAATTAGGAAAATCATGATTAGGATTTCTAAAAACTTGGTCAAAATAAATAAATTGTTGAATTTTTAGGTATAGGAGGAAAAATTGAATAATTAATTAGTCTTAATTTTTACCTTAATGAAATGTGCATACCTAATACACTTACACATCTAGGATTCTAAAACAAAGACTCTTGTGCCCTATAAAAAATAATACTAAAAAAATATATATATATAAAATAAAAAAAATTCACTAATTAAGCTGAATACATGTGCCTCAAGAAGCATAAGTACCCACGCCTAAAGGTGGTTGTATAAATAAAAACCTTAGTTTTGTGGCCTAGTTCACTCGAATCCTTAAGTCCGTGGGGTGTTTTCTCACCCGGTGCCCTAAAACCGACCGTTTGGGAGCCACGACTTTAAGTTCGCTACATGGGTGGATTAGAAAGCCTAAGGAAACTAAGAAAAATTACTTATATATACTAACACATCTAATAGTCAATTAGTTAGGTATGAGGGCCTCAAGAAGCCTTGATACTTACACGAAAGAAAATTAGATGAGTTATACATATTAAAAAACAGAGAGAGAAAATAATAATAAAGAGGCATGAGAGTCCAAGTGAAGGAATTCCTAGTAAAGATTCACAAGGATGCATATGACTTGGTAACGAAAAAGACTATACAAAAATTCAGTTTTGATCCTTACCTAAAAAGGATAACAATTTACTATATAATGACTAAGTTTAAGAATGAATAAAAATGATAATCCTAAAAACTTATAGATTACTTAGTCTCTTCAAACATATTTCAAATATTTTTCTTTTTGTGGATTTTGTGGGTGTAATCCGCTGAAAACCCTCACGAGACAATACTCGTCCTCTAGGGTAACCTAGGGGTTTAACGGCTTGTTGCACGTGCTAAGTGCAACCGTGATGCCTACGAAAGTGAGTTAGGATAGATTAGTTTTTCTTTCTTTTGATTTTTACTCGAGGACGAGCAAAAAGATAAGTGTGGGGGTGTGATAGGTAGTAAAAAATGCATATTTATCATTACATTTACTATCACATTTTCATATTTATTCCTACAATTATGCACTATTACTAATCTTTTACTATTTAATGTGTGCAGGCCTTGAGTAATTATTTAAATAAAGAATAAAGCCTAAATAAAGCCCAGAAGCCCAAAAAGCCCATGTGCAAGCCCATGTGTAAAAGTTGCAATTACTAAAAGGAGGAAGAAAAGGATAAGATGGACTTCTATTTGAACAAGGTTGCTTGCACCACAAGATGAAGATAAAGGAGAGAAAAATTCGGATTCAGACTGTACACGTTTTAGTATTCAGATCATAACTTTTGCTACAGATATTCAATCCGATGATTCAAGATGCTCCAAAAATAAGACTTGAAGGACTACAACTCTTATGTTGATCAAACTTTTCAATTCAGTCGGCAGATAAGCCATATTCAGCGATCAACATGATAACAAGTTGCAGGACAGATTTGAACTTCTATGGATAAGTCAAAACAAGTTTGAAGATAAAAGAAGAATTCAAATTCAGAGATATTTTGCTCCTCTTATCTTCATACGCTTCTTATCCTCTAGTTTTCTCCTATAAATACCCCTGCATAGCAACAGAGGAAGGGCAGATCTCGGAAGCTCAAGTGCAGAAATGAACTTAGGGTTTTTCTTTAGATTCTCTCTAATTTGTAGATTGTAACTTAGGTTTTTTTAGTTTTCTTTTATGTAATTTTTATTTTTTTATGTAACTGAGAGGAGAGATGAGTTTCATGGAGGAAGGGATCAAGCTTGTACTGAGGTGACATCGGTGTAAGTAAGTCTTTTCTTCCATTGTTAATTGAATCAAATCGAAGTTTGCTTTTTTTTTCTATTCTTGTTTTGTTTTTGTTTCCCTCTTTTGTGTTTGTGGATCCATATGAAACCAAGAGCTTCGAAGTTGCCTTCTCCTTGCAAGAGCCGTTGATGGTTTATTGTGATGAATATCTATTTCCATGGTAGTATAGTTCGCCTTTTATTTGTAGTATAGATCGGGAATAGGGAAGATCTCATATTCCATGCTTCGTTCGCCTTCAAAGAAAGGTACATCATTGACACGGTTCCAAGGTAAGCAGACGCCAAAGAGGTAAGTAAGTTTTTAGTTTTTAGTTTTCTTTCTTTTAATTTTAGTGTAAATCACCAATTCCCAATCTTTTTCACACTTCTTCTTTTTCATTGTAAATATCATATCATTGTAAATATTACTTCTATTTTCTCCATCTTCTTAATCTACCACTTTCTTTCTAACCTGACTTTAACAACTATTAATTCAAACACTTTAGAGAACTTACTAAACAAGCTTCCATCGCTAGTCCCTCCCTGTGGATCACGACCTGCATAGCCACTTGCTATAGAGGTAGTATTGAGCACCTTGCATATCCTATTCTTAAAATTGAAAATATATATTTTGTGTGCAGGTAAAATCTCCATCAGCTACCATCACTGAGAGATGGGACATTGACTTATCATGCGCTATCAGGAAAGCCGGGTATACCACGTCGGCAATGATTACTTCGTGCGACAGCATTGGAATCACACAACGCTTCAGCCACAGTATGAGAAAACCCGCCAATAGAGCCTGGTCAGAGATGGGAATCTGGGCTTGGTGGTGAAAACTTTCAAAAACTGTGCCAGGTTTGAAAGTGTCCTCATTCGACTCGATGGTGTAGGAGCTTGTGGAGTCATTGATGCTCTCAGCGATTTCTTCATCAGTGCAAGGGGCTAGACTAGTCACTAGGCTAGATTTATCATTTATGCCGTTGAACAGATAGCTCTCCCAGGACATCTGCTTAACGCCCCTGTTTCTCTAAGTGGATATTTGCCCGCCGATGTGGAAGTAGCACAGCACTTTCCAATATGTCTCGTACACCTGAGGGTCTTCATTTCTCAAGAGGTGAGCTCCTCAAAGGTCGGAACGTACTCTTTATAAGGGGCATCTCCCATTACTAGCCCCGAAACTTCATATAGTTCATGTAAAGCGAGCCCCATCTCTCCGACTAGAGTAAAAAATGTGCCTGTCAGGGGATATTAATGCTCCAAGACGTTATAAAAGTTGCGGGAGCTCTGCAGGAGGCTATACAGCATGGCCCTAACCGAATGGTATAAACCTACTTGTATCAACAAATCATTGAGTTCGGTAAGAACAAATCTAACCATCCGACTCCACCATGACTTGTCGGTAAGTGGACCCACCCGGGTGGACGAAAGTCAGTAGGAAAATCACCCCTCACCTTCAGGAATTGGTTGATGAAGGTGGTGCCCAACTGAGGGGTTTCTCCTTTCGGATACTCAGCTCTGACTAACCCGGGAAATAAACCAAATATATCTTTCCCGTGGCCAACGATGTATGCTTCTTTTTCACCCAATCTGCCAAGAGACACACCGGAGACAAACTTGAAAAGATCCTACTCCATCGCGGGGTGTACCGACATGTGTTGAAGATAGGACAAGGGGTACATCCTCTCCATGTTGGGAAGGAAAAACATCCTGTCCCCTATCTGGCGGAGCCACTTATAGTCTCCGTCACATAAGATGCTAAATTCCTCAGTGATGGCATCACCAAAGAAGAAGCCAGGCTTCCTCAGCAGAGCGCGAGAATCCGACTCGAATAGCCCATCAGAAATATTTTTCGAAGTGTCAGCATACTGGCCTTATTGATCCTATCCTTTTGCTCCTTTGACTTACCAGTAGTCATAGGAGCAGTCCTCTGGACCGCAATGGTCAAATTCGGATCAGCGCCACCTATGTACCCAAAGTGGCACTTCTTGGACAAAGGGCTAGAAGAATATCGCACTGTAAAGAGGACGACACATAGTCAAAAATCTAAAAGAAATGGCTAAGTGTTTGAAACTCAAATGCGAGAATGAATCCAGACGCGAAAATCAGTAAAACCCGTATCTAAGCTCAAAGACGCGAGGCTCGTATGAAGCCCGCGTTTTAAAATCCACAACTTAGAAATTTTTCTAAGTGTTGGACTCAGACGCGAGGCTCAGTGAAACCCACGTCTGGTCTTAAAGACGTGAGGATCACATGAAGTCCACGTCTGAACTCCCCCACTTAGAGAATTCTGAGTGTTGGGGTCAAAACGCAAGGCTCAACGAAGCCGCGTTCAACAAACAGACACAGACCGAAGCTAATGAAGCGAAGACGCAGAAGTCGTCAAACCGCGTCTTGCCTACCAACACAAGAATCGAGTCTGAAAATCAAACACGGGCGTAAGCCTCATATTGGTGATTCAAATTTCAGAAGAGACTTAAGAGTTAAGAAAACTCTTCAAGCCCTTTAATGGTGGAAACCAGTTCAGATGATTTTATTACCAGAAATGGGCACCTTCTGCGTTGAAGGACTGCCCATTTGAGCCTCTGGAGCGACAGCGCTCGATGACAAGGTAGCATGTTAGATCTTTGGTGCCATTTCAACCGTAAAATTGGTGTTAAAAACGAAGGAAAGTGAAAAAAGCTTTAAGCTTTTATTAATTCTCGACACACGGCTCAACGGAGAAGAAGAAGAGTCTAATGATGACCCTTGAAAGACTGTTGTCTTTTTATAGACAGAGTGATCCGCAGAGATACACGGCGCATGTCTCGAGGCCCAATCTTCACCCGACATGTGGCACGCGTCTTGAACGAACAAGAATTTCACGCGTTAAGAGAAAGACATCCCCTCAACTCTGCCAGACAGTGGCAACGCGTCTAGAACGCGGGTCTCGTGTTTAACAAAACCGCGTCCCTCCAAAGGTCGCCTCTCTTCAGCAAAGTGAAAGCATCGTCTTCACTTCAAAGACCGCCTCCCCACTTCGACCACTTCGAAGGCTACATCCTCTTCGGTAAAGTGAGAGTTGCGTATTCACTTCAAAGACTGTGTCTCTACTTCGAAGGCTACATCCTCTTCGGCAGAGTGAGAGCTGCGTCTTCACTTCAAAGACTGCGTCTCCACTTCGAAGGCTACATCCTCTTCAGCAAGGTGAGAGATGCATCTCCATGTCAAATGAGGTCTACATTCCCAGGACAATGTGACCTCTGCGTCTACAAGACTTGCATTCAGTCTCTACTTCTACAATCAGTTCAATAGTACACTGGCACAAGTAGGCGATTGTTTATCCCCGGTTCAATAGTACACCAACAACTAGCTTAGAGCACTGAGGAGGTCTGGACTGCGTATCTAGATACTCACGACGATAATCTCTGATAGCCTCAAAGGGTTTTACAGTACACTCACAAAGACCACATTCCAGACAGGATCAAGCTCAGAGCATCTCAAATGATTGTCAGTCCAATCATGAGAAGTATGAATTCAACCAGAGTCTAAAGTATTTTGAAATCTGTCCCACTCAACCGCAGAATATCGAAAACTTTGAAGGGGATTCTGTAGACTGTCCAAAAATCACTGAGGATAAGTCATCAGAAAGCAGAGTCTGAACTCCAGACGCAAGGTAGCACAACCGCTAGCGCAGCACCAAGACGCAAGGGTCAAAACTCGCGTCTCTGCTTCACCGCAATGGTAGGACGCAGAGCTTGAAAGCCGCGCCTTAGCATCACTGCAGTATCGAGTTGCAAGGGTTGGAACCCGCGTCTCTGCTTCACTGCAATGGCCAAGACGCAGAGCTTGAAAGTCGCGTCCTAGCATCACTTCAGCTTCAGGACGCAAGGGTCAAAACCCGCGCCTCTAATTCACTATAATGGCCAAGACGCAGAGCTTGAAAGTCGCGCCTCAGTCATCCATGCAACACTTAGATGTAGAGCCCGAAGCCCGCGTCTCACATAAAGCTTAGCGCAGAACTTGAAGTTCGCATTTCTCAAGCGTTATCTCAACGGCAAATCACGAGGCTCAAAGCTTGCATCTCGGTTATAACTATTCATTACTGGGTCAATTACTGCCCACGTAATGAAGGAGTTAACCCCATTATGAAGGATTTTTAGGGGACAATTTGTAACACCCCGCTCCCGGAATACATACATAGTTGTGTTTTCAGATTTTTGATCATATTTTTTGATTTACATTCTATATTATTTTGTATTATGAATTATTTATATGATTGTTTTGCCTTGGATCTAGATTCGTGGACTCGGAGTCAGCCCTAGTGTGAACCAGGGACCCGATCCTAGAGTATTGCTCAATTTGGACTTTTGGTATTCAAATTTGACCGATTTTAGTTTCAAATATCATTTTTCAATATTTTAGATTTTTCATGATTTTTTGAAAATTTTCTGAATTAAGTTGTAAATCTTCAAAACGATATCGACTGGTACCGCTGACCGATTCTCAGATTTTTAATTTACAAACAGAATTGAATTTATAAAAATAGCTTTGAATATTATTTCTTAAAATCACATTTTCTATCTAAATTTTTTTTGAGATTTTTCTGAATTTATTTAAATTCCACCGGGATTGGTGTCGGCCAGTATCGCTGGTTGATTTCAAGATTTCTAGTTACAATTAAAATTGAATTTCTGAATTCTGCTTTCATATTTCTCCTTAGAATCATATTTTCTTCTTTAATGCATTTTTTGGCATTTTTCAAAATTTATCAAAATCTGGTGTACACTGGTATCGACGGTTGACTCCAAGATTTTTAATTTGAAAATAATATTTTATTTCTAAAAACTACTTTCATCAGTTATCTTAAAATAATATTTACTATTTTTAAGAATTTTTGAGAACTTTCCAGTTTAGTCCAATTTCCAGCATTTTCGGTGTTTTTGGGATTTTCCCAGATCCGGAATATTATATACATATTTTTCTTTTCTTTCTTTTCTTTCCTTCCCATTTTTTCCCATCCACTCCATTTTCCTCTATTTTCCTTTTTTTTTTCCTTTTTCCCAAAAAATCCCACCACACAACCCTCCAAAATATCTTCCCTTTTTTTTCCTTTTATTTTATTTTCTTTTCCATTTCATTTTCTTTCTCTTTCTCTGTCTTTCCTTCTTTCTTCTTCTCCCCTGGCACCAACGACCGCTGCCTCCACTCCTTCTTCTCCTAAATTCTTTCCTCTCTCCCTTCAACTTCTAACTCTCTCTCTCTCAATTCTCTCTCTCCATCTTCTCCTATTTCTCCTCCACACTTCAATTTCTTCCCTCTCCCTCTCTCTTATCAACTTCAATCGACCACCATCACCGGCGCCACCTCCGGCCAGACTCGCCACCACCCAGCCACCCCGGCGAGCTCTCCTCCTCCTCCTTTTTTCTTCTTCTTTTCTTTTTCTTTTCCTTTCTTCTTCCTTTTCTTTTCTTTCTTTTTCTTTCTTTTCCTCTCCTCTCCTTCTCTTTGGGGGTGGCCAGCGGCCACCCTGCCTGCGCCGGCCACGGCGGCCGATATAGCCTCTGCGCCTCCCTAGCCACAGCCAGGGAGTGGCAACCAGGCCAGGCCAGACCTGGCCTGGCCTGGGCGTGAGCAAGGGACAGCAGCCCCCTGCTGTTCTCTCTCTCACCTCTCTCTCTCTCCTCTCTCCCTCTCTCTCTCTTCTCATCTCTCATTCTCTCTCTCTTCGGTTTCTCTCAACCTCTCTCTCACCGTTCTCTCTCTAGTTCTCTCTCTCACCGTCCCCTCCTTCTCTCTGTAGTATCTCTCCCCCTATTCTCTCTCTAAACTCTCTCCTTCTCTTTAGTCTCTCTCTAACTCCCTCTTTCTCTCTTTAGACTTTCTCTCTCTAAATCTCTCTTCTCTCTAGAAATCACTTTCTCTCTAGGCCTCTTTCTCTCTTTAACTCATTCTTTCTCTATAGCTTTCACTCTTTCTCTCTCTTCTCTCTTTCCTCTATCCTATTTTCTTTCTCTCTCTAAATATATATATTTTTATATTTATATTAAATTATATTTTTGGCGCGTGCGCGAGTTCCATGGATTCCAGAGTTTTCAGCTTTTTTGGAGATTTAGACGAGTGTCCTCGCCTCTATATTGGTTTTCCCCGTTTTGTCGGGTTGACGTGTATTTTATTATGCATTATATGTACTTTGTATTGGGTTGTGCCCTGTATTTGAATGTGGCCAAGTGCCCATAATTGTACTTATATGCCTGTGACGAATAGTTGTATTAGGGTAGTTTACTTCTTGCATATATACCATGCCTGTGAGTGCCTTTGTATTGTTCATACTTGTACATCTCTTTGTATTCTCGCATTTGCGCCTATGGTGATGTAATATTCTTGTAATATTGTGTCACATCTGGTGATAACTTTGTAATTGTACTCATATGTTGGAATGTATAATTCACTACGTGCTTCTGTACTCTGATTCTTGCCTATACTGTGCTTAGCGTACATACATGAGGGTATTTTCAACTTGCGTATATACGTCACAGTAACGTCTCCGTACCCGCAGGATCGGGGCGTTACAGGATGGTATCAGAGCCTAGGCTCTCACGTCCTCAGTACGTTCAGATGGCAAATTAATGGTAAAGAAATTTGCAACTAGAATGCATGAGTCCTGGTTATACAGTCCAACTACAAGTACTAAGAAATCTATTCTTTCTTGATCATCCTTCTTTTGATTCCTAATCCCTTCCATATTTCTACTGCTTTGGTTTTTCGAAGCCTTTATTCCAACTTAAGATATGGATAGACTAGAGAAATGTTTTCCATTGATGTTGCAAAGGGGAAAACTTATAAAAAAGGGTCGAGGAGCTAAATTAAAAGTATTCTAAAAAGATTACAAGTAGATCTCCTCTGAGATTCTGGAGAAGTGTGCCGATAGGAGTCTGGTCAGCGCGCGACCACTTTGTCCCCTTGACGATGAGATCGATGGGATTCCCTTCTCGCCTGGTTCGGGGAATCGGAGAACAGAAGGTTGGTAGAACCCTCTTGCTACTTCTCAAACTGCCTCCAATTGGGAATTCCTTCTCGCCTGGTTCCGGAGATTCCTTGAGAGGAAGGAAGGAATTAGGGTATCAGCACCCTGATTAGAGAAGCAGTTCTGAATTCTCTGAATTCTTAGAAGCAAGAGAATAGATCTCTGTTTAGCCGTCTCTCTCTGTGCGTTGCCTCTCTCCTTTTTTGCGTGTGTGTTTCATTATGCCTCTGGTGGGCTATTATAGGGAGAGCAGGGTATAATCGTCCCTTGAAAATTTGGAAAGATAGATTGAATCAATATGTTTAAATCTGGAAAGTAGCTTTGCTGCGAGGCTAGAATCAGCTTCTGCGAAGTTAGGAATAGCATGTAGCGTCGATCTCCTGATCTGTTTTGATTCTTTCCAAATAATTGAAAGATCTCCCCTGATCTTCTTACTTGTTCTAGGAGAGTCAAGCGATTATGGCAAGCAGCTGCCAAATTTGATCTCAGATTTGATCTCGATTAGATTTGATCTCATCTGAAAATTTGATTGGTCAAAGGTGACCATAAAAGACCCGCAGCGAAGCTGCTGCATCGAGCTCAAGCGGAGCTGGAAGGAGCATCTGGAGCATCTGGCGAAGTCAGAAGAAAGCTCTTCAGTAGAGCTGGATAAACATCCGTGGCAAAGCTACCATTCTTCTGCGCGATTGCGTATGACTTCGAGCGAAGCTAACTCTCTGCGGAGTTAATTGAGCGCTTCAGGCGAAGCTATAAGTTAGCTCCCTGATGGAGCTTTGAACGGCTTCAAGGCGAAGTTGGGCAATCTTAGCCTCTCAGGCGAGGCTATCCCTTTGGGCTCACGTGATGCTAAGTGTTGAGCTAACCTAGCATCTTAGACCTGCTTAGGTCTCTTCAAAGACAATCTAGGCTCACTGTCTGCTTCACTGGATCAGTAGAGTCCAAGTCGCTGATTTGTCCCTCGGAGATGGGTACAGAACTGGTCGTCAGCTTGTCTGTCACTTGTATTTTGTAAATGTCAACAAGTTTAGACATTGTTCAGCCAGTCAGGAATCTTGTCTTTTTTAGAGTGTCAACAAGACCCCCTTTAAAGTTTTCAAAAGTCTGCAATGGAATGGTTCAGGCTTCGAAATACTTTGAATTGCTTGATTGATGGTATGTGAAGTACGAATGTCGCCATGGTCAGCTTCGCTTTCAATCCTGCTTCCGAATTAGAATAAGTTCGCCGAGGAATCGTGTATATTCGCGACTCTGAGTAGCTTCGCATCTGGATAGCTCCGCGTTCGAGCCTCCCGGAGTAGATTCGCTTCAAATTGGTCTTGGAACGTCATTCCTTCCCGAGGCCAACTGCCTTTTGGCTAGTTTGAGAAGGATTTGCTCCTTTTTCGAGGTTAGAATGACCTCTCTTGCATTAACGAGGGAGATCATTGCTTCCTCGTGCAATCCGAGGGAGACTATTCCCTTTCTCAAGGCTCAATAAATGCCTTAAATTCGCTCGCGCTTCTAAGCTTGGCGGGCCGATCAGGCCATGAGGCCTATAATGGACACTTGAAGTCCTCTGCGGAGAAGCAGTCTGTCCATGACTTCTCTTGGTTGTCTAGAGAAAGATACTCAGATCTCTGAACTGGTGAGCTTTGGTCATTCAGAGACTTTTACCAACTTTAGGGAGCTTACTTCCCTTAATTTAGCTTTACCAGCTACTTCAGGGATTGATTTCCCTTGTTCTTCATTTTGTATCTGATTGATTTGTAGAGAAGGGCTTCAGCCCTATTTCCCAGCTTCCCAGCGAAGCTATCATTTTCACTTGATCAAAGAAAGATCATTGCATGCTTGCCTGCTAAGTTCGCCACATAGGCAAGAATTGGGACTTAGTCTCTTCAAGGTTTGAGCCAGTCATGCCATATAGGTGGGGTCAAGACTGCGTCCCTCTGGATCAGTCTGGCTTAGCCATATAGGTGAGGCTAGGACTTGGCTTATGCTGAGCTAGCCCATCATCACTGTGCAAGCGAGGCTATCTTTTGCTTTTTTAAAGAAATCGATCCTTAAAATGCAACTGGATCGGATATAAATTGCTTCGTCCAAAGAACTTGACTTAGCGTATCATGCTTGCATTTTCCTTTGATTAATGCTAACCTGTTTTCAGTTTGTATTGCAGTGAACTGTGCCTGCCAATCTTTCGATTTGATGAAAGAGACTAGAGACTTGCCTCTTGATCTTCTGGGTGAAACTTAATCCTAAGCAGGAGGAACAAAACTGGGGCAGCTGATGGGTGCTCCCAGAAGAGGTGGCGTCGCTTATCCGAGATGATCCACTTCGAGAAGGGGCTGATAGTCGCTATCCGAGATGATCCGCTTCAGGAAAGCGGACATCACTATAAGGTCTCGGATCCTTCTTTTGCCAATTTTCATCAAAGAAGATCCAGCTTTCTGGTGGCAATCGGTCCTTTGCCAATTTCATCAAAGACGATCCAGCTCCTTTAATGGCAAAATCTGCCATTATGCGAAGGATTACGGCCTTGTGCAAGAGGAAGGCCTTCGTATTCAGTTGGTTTAGCTTATCACCTGGAAGTAGATAGGACAACTTGTGTGCCTTGGGAGTAAATGATTCTGTTGCGCATGAAAGACAAACTTGATGTAGTAGTATCAATGTATCTTCCCTTTTGAATCAATAAAATTATTTCCGCTTATCTGTTTTGTTTTTTCTCCTTTTTGATTCGAGAACACTGAAGTGGACCGACTTAGGCAAGTCTTTTCCTTAGGAGGAATTAGAAGCTCTCAGCGGAGCTAAACTTCCGGCGAAGTTGGAGACAGATTTCCAAATAAGTCAGGAGCCAGTTTCTGGCGAAGCTAGCACGGAATTTTCGTGAAGCTAGAGATGTGCTTTTAGCGGAGCTAAGGCACGTTTCTCAGCGAAGTTATTCAAGCGTTGCGCTAAGTCAACACTGGACTCACGGCAGAGTAGCCCTTAGTGGGGCTGAAGCAGTGCTTCTCGGGAAGGCGCTTAGGAGCTATTTAAATTAATTTGAAATGACTGTTGCGCTCCTTTCGAGGAGGCGAAGTCTTAGGCAATCATAGCCTATAAAAGCCTGATCGGGCTGAA